>JAJKFI010000044.1:5561100-5584791 GCA_029204185.1 Lerista edwardsae | reverse complement strand
CAATCAATCAATCAATCAATCAATCAATCAATCAATCAATCAATCAAAAAGTATTTATATACTGCTTTTCAACATGAAGTTCACAAAGTGGTTTACAGGCAAATAATAATAAAGTAAATGGCTGATGAAGTAAATTGATGATGTCACTTCCCATGACATTACCTCTGGTGGGCCTTGACATGAGTACCATTCTAAAAAGTGGGTCCCTGTCTTAAACATTTGAGAACCACTGTTCTGGATAACATTTACTTCTTGGAAAGGGCCTAAGGACTGCGCCGCCACTTCATAGCATATCACCATGCCAACAGAGTGCGCATGTTGTGGTTTGGGAGGGGATCAATCAGAAGGCCAGTGGGAATTAAGAATTGCTTTACTTAACTCCCAGCAGGCCACTTGATTGCCTATGAGTCTCCTTGGCCCTGAGCCTGCTATTTTGCTAGCATACAAGGAAAGGAAGGGGCAGGGTGGGTTGGGTTGGAAAATTGGGTTCAGGATCCAGCATGCACCTTTGCTACTGAGATCCACCCATCTAGCTGAGGGGGGGAGGGCGAGGAGAGGGCTCACAGAAGGGAGCGCATGGGGAACATGGATGGGTGGCTGCGCTGTTACAGACTACATAGGGGAGCATTTCATCCCCATGGCTCCTCCTTGACCATCGACGGCTCATTGTTTACCACCATCAAACAGCTACAGCCAAGCTGAGCGGCCTTTTCCTGGTTCTCCCTTCTCATAGCATGTCCCAGAATGCATCTCGACCAGGAACAGAAACATCACAATGCATTCTGGGAAGTGCTTTGTCACATGCAGGACCGGGAAAAGCCTGCAGGCAGTTCGGAAAGCTGCTTGCAATCCTGGAAACACAGCGGTTTTTCTGCCATAAGGTAAAAAAAAAAATTGACACCTACCCCTTTCCATTTAAAAGGCATCCCCAGTATCCGTGGATAATTGAAACCGCAGATACAAAATCAGTGGATACAGGGGCACACCTGCAATTAAAAAAAGTAACATAGTCCAGTCTGAGGACACCATATTGCTTACCCAACAGGGAGCCAAAGTTCCACAAGTAAATGACGGCGAGGCCTTCTTCTTTCTCATTGGAAAGGTAATTTAATGTGTTGGAATATCTGTATTCTATCAAAAATTATGGCCAGTTGACCAGAAAATTGTTTGCTTAAATTTGATTTCGTCATGAGGTGGGGGTACAAAATTTTCCTTGGCCCCGGGTGGCAGATGCCTTAGCCACGCCGTTGCAGTATCCTTGACAATGTTTTTCCAACGCTTTTGAAACCCTCCAAAGAGAGAGATTCCCCAGCCATAGTATGCAGCTTGTTCAGTTGCTAAACCACTTTTGTGTTGTGTAAGCCTGAATAATGTTCGATTCTATTACCTCAGTAACCAGCACCGCCATGCGTACTTCCTGTTACAAATATTTTAGGGGTAGCAGGGAACAAGACCCGTATCCGAAGTGGTGAAATAATTACACCAGCAGGGCACTGCGAAGCAACACTACTGTGTGTGTTTGTGCCTTCTTCCTTTAAATCCAGCTAAGCCAGCTCAGCTCTCTTTTAAGACAATTGGTCCTATCGGTATATTACCATGAAATCTTTTCGGTTCCTGTTCCCATAAATGCAGCCATAACCAGAGATCCTTAAATGACAGTGAATTGCAAGCAAATGCGAGAGTTCACGAGGTCGACTCAGTAATTCATTACCGCACTGGGAACATTGCTGATCTAGGTGTATGGTAAATTAAATCTCATAAGGGTGGCTCTGGTAGAGGTAAAAATCAGGTTCCCTCTTTGCTGTTGTTAAGCTAGTAGAGAAAGTTTCTTTCGGATGGAATGGGAACATTATAGTAGGCCAGCACAGCTTGTGATCTTCTGAGTCAAATGCAACGCACTATCTGTGCATTGAGGCAGGCTAGGTGTTCAACAACCCCATCTCTATTCTGATAGAGGAGGCTACCAATGCCATACACGGCTGGTGGGCCATGTTTTATTTGGTGGGTCAAAAATTTGCACGTCTGTTTAATGGGGACGTGGTCCAAGTCAAAAGCATACTCATGGCTGGCTTTCATTTTCTGATGGATGCACTGGCTTAATGACATTCAGACTGGTACTGATTGTGCTTTGTGCTTAGTACCTCCTGTTTGAGCTCGGAAACAATTTTTTTGGCAGTTGTGATAGTGTCACCAGGCCTCCTTGCTCACAATGAAATTAAATCTAGATACATTTAAGTGAAGTTATATTCCATTATGGGTTGTCATTTGCACATTACTTTAGATCAGTGTTTCTTTAACTGAGAGTACCGGGACCCACTTGGTAGGTCGTGACCTGATGTCAGGTGGGTCACAGAAAGCTGGGAGCAGCCATCTTAGAAGCTGCAGAACTTACTCTCACTATATTCCTTTTGTGAGTGTTAACAATCTGAATTGTCAAGTGAGGATTTTTAAAAATTTGTTTTTCAGTTTTGCTTTTTGCATAATTGTTTTCTTTTATATAATTTTTCCCAATTTTGCTTTCTGTCAGGGATGTTTCATGGTTGTGCAATTGCTGCAGTCTAAGAATGCCAGTTTGCATTCCAGGAGTGTCATTTCATTATGTCACAATGACAGCACTTCCTGCTTGATGATGTCACTTCCCACAATGACATCACTTCTGGTGGGTCCCGACACAAGTGTCATTCTAAAAGTGAGCCCTGGTCTAAAACGTTTGAGAACTACTGCCTTAGATGCCAGGCTTTGAGGGATGTGGGAAGTAGGGGACAAAATCCCCAGGGCCCAGGCTTCTAGGGGACCTGGGCCATGTCAAAACAAACTATATAAGATATAATGAATGTATTACAAAATAAATTTGGGTATCTCAGTCTCAGCCTATCCAGGGCTGTTTCCCCTGCAGCTTTAATCCACTTCCAATACACGTCTATTCCTCCAATGCATTCTGTAGTTTGTTAAGGGTAGCTTTAACAGCTTGCAGATTCCTTAACAAATCACATTCCCTACCAGAATACAGAATGGGGGAATAGAAGACAATGAAAATGGATTAAAGCAGTGGTGGAAATGCAGTCCAGGGGCCCAATCCTAAACTAAATTAGGCTGGCATAAACTAAGCCAGCAAAGTTTGGCCAGCACAAGAGTCACTGTAAAGTATGTTTGGACCACTCTTGGAGTCAGAGAGACCAGCACACAGACGTGAGCCATCCTCCCTGTCTCCGAGAGTCATTCTAATGCGCTTTATGGTGGTCCTTGTGCTGGCCAAACTTTGCTGGCTTAGTTTATGCCGGCCTAATTCCAGTTCAGGATTGTGCTCCAGGTCTTCTCCATAACCACCAACATGGATTTGTACAATTCAAACATGGGAAAGTGAACCTTACACCTTCAGACCAGAACTACTTGGCCCAACATCACCACAGAATTCCCAGGCCCCCAAAGTAAGCTCCACCCCTTAATCTCATTTAGTGTGTGCCTAGCGCAAATGACCTTGGATCAAATTGGCATATGCTTTGGCATTGTTTGAAATTAGCCACGTTGAAATTTAACAGTATGGAAAAGTTTGGAGTATGGAGGAGGAAGAAAAAAACAGTGAAAAATAAAAAAATTCAGGATTAAGTTCAGTTAGGTAAGTTTATTTTACCTGGGCTTTGTTTCAAAATCATCACATAATAAGGAGGGAGATCATGAAAGCCAGTCCTTGGATGCTCATGAATTTTGGAAGAAGAAAAAGCAAATGAGGAGAACTTTGCTTACATAGAAGAAAAGAAGCACTTTCCAAAGTATTATCCATGGTAGCATTATCCAAAGTAGCATTATCCAAAGAAAAGAAATTGTCCCATTCTGATGCTACCATTTAGTTTCAATTTTGCTCATGCTAAAATTCTCAATTAAAAACTTGTTTAAAACGGTAGTAACATCTGGTTTGTAGGAGTGTTTAGGAAGGGAGGCAAGCAGGCATCTTACCCTTGGCCCAATGCCAGCTCTCTGTGGCCCTGCTGGATTCTGATTTGGAGCACTGATGCCAAACCAGTTGAGTCAAATAGTTTGCAAATGGTGCTCCTAGGAATAGTGGAATTGCTTGGAAGAGCATCTAGCCGAGAAGATCAGTCATGATGGATAATCTATCCACAATGAGAAGCTTTGGTTCCCTGATGGTAGGAAGTTGACAAAACCTGACTTGGGCGTTCCATACCATCTTCAAGGAAGTGGAACTGGTCTCTAGAGGCTGGGATAAGCAAATCCTTAATATAAAGAAGCTTCCAGTTCAACTTGAAAATCAAGTTGATTTTCAGTTGTCATGCTTAAGCCAAAGCCTAATGGGGTTTTTTTTCACATTGCGCTTTATTGCATAATGTCTTTTCACTTTTGGAAAAAAAGGAGCTTCATACCAGAATAGTGACAAATTCAGTGGTTGGTACATTTTTGATAAAGTGAAAAGAAACGTGTAGGTGGAACCAAGAGTTCAAGTAATATTTTGCCAAAAGGACAATTTGTTAAAGCCTCATTTTAAGTGCTAGTGCAGGGATTCTGAATTGGGGTTATCCTTTGGTGTGGGAACCAAATTTTTTTTGGGGGGGGGGTATAGAAGTTGATCTCTGAACAGTTAAGAATTGTTTTTAGATTATTAACTATCAGCATTATCAATATGGATTGAGGCATACTGTTCCTAGCTATCCATATGTAGGGATGTTTGAAAATGTTGTTGTTTTACAGTTTTTGTTATTTGAAAGGCAGAAAGTGGTGTTTTGTGTTTTGTGTTCCAAGTTCTCATTTTTATTAATTTTAAATGCTTTAAAAGTCTATTAGGTAAGCAATATTGGTGATATAGTGTCAGAAGATGCAGTGACAGTATTTCTAATTAGAAAAGTAATCCATTTTAATTTCTGGAAAATACCTTGAACACCAAAATGCAGTATTTTATGTTTTTATTTGGCTATTTTAAAAGATGGTGTTTTGTGTTTTTTATGCATTATTTTTTAAAAATATATCCCTATCCATATGTAAAGTATAATTAAACTATTGATATCTTTTGAAGTCATATTGGAACCTTCTGGGGACAAAATGCATTGCACTACCCAAATCAATGGCAAGCTCAATATATTTTTTGGGTGCAATCCTAACCTGGAGTTAGGCCAGCACAGTTAGGCCAGCCAAATTTGTCTGGCCCAAGGGCCACCGTAAAGCACGTTTCGACCACTCTCGGAGTCAGGGAGGATGGCGCACGTCTGTGTGCTGGCCTTTCTGACTCCAGGAATGGTCCAAACATACTTTACGGCGTCCCTTGCGCCAGTCAAACTTGGCTGGCCTAATTGTGCCATCCTAACTCCAGGTTAGGATTTCACCCTTAATCTGTTCTGGATTCAGAATACGTTTTTGGCCTAACCTGAGCCATAATGAAGGACCCGATCCTGTTGGTGAGTATTGCCGGTGCAGTGGCTGCTGTCCAAATGCTGGATGTCATAAAAACCATAAAGAGATCATATGAGTACGGGTGTGCCTGCAGGACACAGGTTTCTGGTTGGTATGCACAGGCTAAAGAGGGAGAAAAACATTGTACTTTTGACTGACTGAAGGGGCTTGGCCATGCCCTGTTTACTGCTTGGCAAGGCGTTGCCTGCGTGTCTGCCTCCACAGTGCCTGAAATAATAGGATTTGTAAAATGCTGAAGTCCGTGTGTGAGATGGGACCATCTTACACTCCCATATTGTAGCTGGGTACCTGAGACTGAGAGCTGCTTAGCGAGCTCATGTTAGAGGAAGGCCTGGTTTCACAGCTCTGCCTTTTAGCCCAGAGGTGTCAAGTTCATTTTATATAGTGTAGTGGGCCAGATAGCATTCATGGCACCTGACCTGCTGAAGGCCGGAAGTGACATCATTATAAATAGAAATAGAAATTTATTGTCAGTGTACTCAAGGTATGAGTACGACGAAATGAGGTGCTCTTCACATCATACGACTTCACATCATACAACTGGACAACACCAAAAAAACATACACAAATAACAATTAAAACAACACTAAAAACCATGAGGTATACCGTATTTCCCCAAGTATAAGACGCACCTTTTCCCAAAAAAACGGGGGCTAAAAATTGGGTGCGTCTTATTCAAGGGGTGCGCCGGGCAGAAATTTTTCAAATTTCTGGCCCCAAAATTAAGGTGCGTCTTATACTTTGGTGCACCTTATACTTGGGGAAATACGGTACATTTGTTAAGACCACCAGATTCAAAGCTCTGCATTTAGCCTGATCACAGCACTTGGGTAAAAACTATATTTAAATCTGCTTGTCCTAGCTTTCAACACTCTATATCTTCTTCCTGACGGTAAGATTTCAAACATCGAATGTCCCAGATGTGAAGAATCTCTCAAGATCTTTTGTATCTTCCTACTACATCCCATGTTATACAAATCCTCCAATGAGGGAAGAGGGCAACCAATGATCCAATAAACCAATGATCCAATAAACCAATGAACCAATAAACAGGAAGTGATGTCATTAACAGGTGCTGGCCAGAAATAAGCACTTCGTCCTCACATTGGATGTTCTCACATCGTTTGCTGCAAATGACAGAAGAGAAAATGTGCAAATCTCGATCATATTCTCAAGATGTGAGAAAGACAAACATGGCGTGAGCCGCTGTTTTAGCAGTGCCAATTCTGCCACAGCATCACAGCAGCTGAGGGTGGTCTGTGAAGTTATGCCTTGGCAGAAGTGCTATTGCTAAGATGGCGGCCTGCATGATAATTGGGCTCTCCCAGCATCTCAGCAGCATTACCCTCTCTCACACCCTCTTGCCCTCCCTTTCCCTTTCCCTTGCCTTCTGTGGCCTCCTTCCGTATCCCTCTCCCAGAGCCTTTGCATGTGCACGCCGTAGTGTGTTCCTAAAAGGGTGGTGCAGATCAGCCAAATTATCATGGGGGCAGATAGTGCTTTCAGGAACCACATTTGGCCCATGGGCCTTATGTCTGACATCCTTACCTTGGCCTCTTCACCCTACTACACACACATCTCAGCTTTCAACTGATGCTTAGATGTTCACACCACACTGACTTTCAACCAGTTGGAATGAAGACCAATGTTACATTTTAAGTGCGGTTGAATGCAAAATGCAAAAGTTCCACGCATTTTGAAACATCCTCCCCTACCCAGCCCAAATACCGTAGATATTCGGCTATAAGACGAGAAACCTTTGCAAATAAAGGAGCTGCAAATTGCCTCCTTATCTTATCTCAGAGTCAGTATGGGGTCAGGGCAGTTCAGGAATGTCAGCTGCCTGTTGATTGTCTACAAAGTGTCAGTGGCCTGTCTTTTATGCTTGCAGCAGAGTTCAGGTTCATTGTTTATATTGTCTGAGCTCTGCAGCTAGCTCTTCTGTACATGCTGTTAACTCCTTAACTCCCAACCCTTTCTGAAGTTGTGCTGTGCTGTGCTGTGCTGTGCTGTGCTCTCTCTCTCTCTCTCTCTCTCTCTCTCTCTCTCTCTCTCTCTCTCTCTCTGTGTGTGTGTGTGTGTGTGTGTGTGTGTGTGTGTGTGTGTCCTGCGTTAGTCATGTGTTTAAAACCTGTGGATTTTTTCCTGTAGTTTGAATCTGGTGGTGTCGTTTTTTTCACATCAATTCAATACTATCTGTCTTGCATCATTATTGGGGGGGATGTTTTTATGCTCTTCTTCACAAGCACCATTTTTCTCAATTTCCCCTTCCTCCACTGATTGGCTCCTGATTATAGGTCAGACACCACCTCTAGTTTTACACCCACCCTTGACTTACCTGAGGGTCATAGAAAATTCCATGATTTTTGGCTCAAAACCTCGACTTATCTGTGAAATCGACTTATATTCAAATATCTGCAGTGTTGTGTCTGAAGTTCTCATAGAAGAAATTCCAGGTCAGCTCGGACTCATTTCCTGCATTCTGAGGCATTTCTTTTCAGGGTAGCAAATATGTGTATCATGCACAGCATTGAGCGGCCTTTACCCTGAATTACAGATCAGATGCATTACATTCTTTGACGCCTGACTGTAGAACACTATTTCATTGGACGCAAGGGAAATAGTCAGAGACCTGTTGGGTATCCAGCAGGGAGGTTCGCAGTGGGTAGTTAATCTGTGGAACTCTTTGCCATAGGAGGTGGTGATGCCATAGGAGGGGATTGGATGGATTTCTTGAAGAAAAGTCCACTGTGGGCTATAGGCAATGATGGATTGTGCAACCTCCTTACATTAGTAGTAGGCTACTTCAGAGTACCGGGTGCAAGGGAGTGGCAACAGAATGTAAGCATCTTGTTGTCTCATGTGCTCCCTGAGGCACCTGCTGGGCCACTGTGAGATACAGGAAGCTGGACTAGATGGGCCTTTGGCCTGATCCAGCAGGGCTCTTCTTATGTTCTTAAGTCCATGAGAGATGCACAATGTTTAAACTCGGGAGGTTGGCAAAAAAATATGATACCATGTCATCTAAATTAATGCGCAAGATTCTCTCCTTAAAGTTTCATTGCACTAATTTCTGTAGCTCAATTGACTTTTAAAAAAGTTCAGATAAAAAGGAACTTAATGCAATTACACTCTTTAAGGACTCCACATTAGCTGGTGGTATTTGATGTTGACTGTTCCTCGTCTCATCGTTTTCCTTTGTGTTCAGCATTTTCTTCCACAGAATTAACTTATCTTGCTGTTTTCAATAAAGTCTCACCTCCAGCTGCGAGACGGTTAACTTAAAAAAAACCCAGCCTTAAGAAAGGAAACCGCCTCTAATTAAGCATATTTATTAGAAAATTAAAAGTTAAAAGGGGCTTAACTGCAGATGAAGCTCTGGAGAAAGCCATACTCAGATGGCATTTTTTATTGCTAAATTGGTGGTACAGTGAAAATGAAAAGTCACTCTGTTGGGGGAGAAGAGGTTTTAGATCCATTCAGCTGAGCTCATTGTTAGTTATTGCTCGTATTCCAGGGGCACACAGGGGCCTTTCGAAAACTCCTCTGTTCACCAGGCTAAGCTTTGTGCAAATACCCAATGTATGCTAGGCTTCTGAAGAGGTGCCTTACAGGCTAAGCGATGGGTAGGCAACCTTGGAGATCTCCAAAGGGCACAGGGGAAGCATGTAATAATAAGTGGGCATGACTGATTTCAAGTTAAAAAGGTAAAGGTTTCCCCACGACTGAATGGTCTAGTTGTGACCGACTGTAGGGGGCGCTGCTCAGCTCCGTTTCTAAGCCTGTAGAGCCAGCGTTTGTCCGAGGACAAGTTTCCGTGGTCATGTGCTATACGCTGTAGCACACGGAACACTGTTACCTTCCCACCAAAGTGGTACCTATTTATCTACTTGCATTTTTACATGCTTTTGAACTGCTAGGTTGGCAGGAGCTGGGACAAGCAACGGAGCTCATAAATGTCCCCTTCGAGATACCCTCAGCAGCCTCTCTTTCCACGCTGCATATAGCAAAGGCTGTTTCAGTGCTGCTACATTGCATTGTGGAAAAGTTGGTTTGGACTGGACAGTTAGAGCGCAATCCTAACCTGGAGTTAGGCCGGCACAGTTAAGCCACCAAAGTTTGGCTGGCACAAGGGACACCATAAAGTATGTTTGCACCACTCTCGGAGTCAGAGGGGCCAACACACAAATGTGTGCTATCCTCCCTAACTCTGTAAAGGTAAAGGTTTCCCCATGACCGAATTGTCTAGTCGTGAGTGACTGTAGGGGGCAGTGCTTATCTCCGTTTCAAAGCCTGTAGAGCTGGCGTTTTTGTCCGATCATGTGGCCAGCATGACTCTACGCCATAGCGCACGGAACGGTGTTACCTTCCCACCGAAGTGGTCCCTATTTATCTACTTGCATTTTAGGTGCTTTCGAACTGCTAGGTTGGCAGGAGCTGGGACAAGCAACGGGAGCTTACTCGGTCGCGCAGTCTTGAACTCCCAACCTTCCGGTCGAAAGCCCAGCAGCAGCGGTTTAACCCACTGCGCTGCTACGTCCCTCAGGCGGCCTACAGAGAAGTAATTAAGGAATTACTTACCCCTCCTGGGCTGCTTGACCCCCTTCCGGCCCATATTATGTAGCACATGCTGTATTGGCAGTGCTGAATGCTGCTTGCCAGCCCTTGATAGGATTGGACCATTCACTGCCTGTTTTCCAAGGTAAAATGCCCCTGGTACTGTAACCTTGTAAGGAAGGTGCCCATACCATCAGTGAGATGGTACCCACTGAGATCACTGATACCCACTGAGATCACTGCTCCAACTGTAGGTTACAGAGTTGCATCTTAATGGCCTCCCCGATACATCCCACACTCTCCTTCTTTTGTTCTGCGTGGTTGCTTTTTGACACAATCTTTAAGTAACTAAATAATGTGAAAGTGATGTAGTATTCCAATACATGCAATCTGAATACATATACCATCCAATGCAGTTTTTGCTGTTGGGTAAGTAAAGACAACTCTACACACATGGTTCATAATTGAATTTTCAAGCTTTGTCTGTGGCCCTGCTTCAGCCTAATTAGTGCCACCGTTAAGGAAAATTAGGGGGAAGACATTCTATAAAGTTGATAGAGGTTTTGGCACCAGAGGGAGCCACTTGCTCACCTCTTGGCAAGAGAAAAAAAGTGTTATTATTTTTTGCAATGGTTACTGGCAAATATTTCATTGGGCACACAGTACACTCAGAGCTAGTTACAAGGAAACAAGAGATAACAAGGGATTCAGGGATTCGAATAACCATAAATATATAATCACTGGCAGTTCTTTAATAGGCATGGACCACACACCATCCATTCACATTTATATTAAAAGGAAGCTGCAGCACTTGTGTTTAGCAAATATTTTAATAAGCATTGATCCATAGCTAGTCTGTCTATTGCAAATATTTTCATAAGCATTGATCTCTTTCATAAGCATTGATCTGTGAGAAGGGAGAGCTACTGCAGACAGGCTCATTAGAGATATGCGGAATTATCTCTCATACATGCGATTCAGGGCACAATCCTAACCTGGAGTTAGGCATTTTACTGTGGCCCTGGTACCAACCAAACTTTGCTGGCCTAACTGTGCCGTCCTAACTGCAGGTTAGGATTGCGCTCACAGAATACTTATACAAGTGTGCATTATATGTGAGTAATTTCAACAGCCCTGTTATAATGGGCTGTCTTATAATGGGCTGTCTATAATGGGCAGCCCTGTCTTGGGCCAGTTCGGGCAGCCCAACCCATGGCCCTGCCTGTAGAATTGATAGAAGCCCAGTGAAGCCAGGGGGCGGGCTTAGCGGCCATGTTGTGTGACTCAAAACAATGCTGATTCAAAGCATTTCAGATTGCTTTGCGCGTACTGTTTAGGACTTGATAGTTTACTCCTGAAGTAAAAACTTACCAAAATAAAAACGTGTGATCGTGGAGAAACATCATTGGTAACCTTATTATGAGTTAATATGCCATTACAAGGTTTAATTCCTCATAATTATATTACTGAACATACCGGACGAAATGCTACTTGCTGTCTATTTAAACTCGGATTACACTGTTTTGACAGACTTATTTTTTGAAATCTTATTTTTTGAAACAAGCAAAAATAAAAACGTCATGCCCCATAAAAAAAATTCTGTACTCACTGAACGGTAGTTTTATTGAACCGATGTAATGTGAATACATGAATCTTTCCGTGGAAATTAAATCCCATTTTTCGTCCAGCGATTCACACACCCATATGCAGAACACGCAGGCATGCTTAAAGACGTTGAGATTAACTTTTACACACGTGCAGGGAGATTTTTATTCGTGAATCCCGCGGCAATCCTCCTTCGCGGCGATGATCTGAGTCAGCCATATTGTGAGACTCGGAAGCTTCAAGAAAGTGACGTCATGTCTTCTCCAGTGTATAAAAGCTCCTTGGGGCAGCCAGTAGAATCAAGAGGAAGTGGTTTTCCTGGGTTGCCATGAGTAAGACCCCAGTCGAAGGCCTCAGATTGAGATGCTCCCCCAAGAGGAAAAAAAAAACACCTTCCACATTGAAAACAATGCAAGCAAGAATGCTAGACTGAATTCTCCTTGTGTGCAGGGCCCAGAAATAGTCTTTCTGCCTCCCAGCATCCCAGAGACCTCACAGCTTCTGTTGCTATGGGAGGCAGCAGGGACTTGGCCACAAACCAAGGGCCCTGGCCAGCACGGATTGGTCAAGCCCCTCCTCCAGTCCTCATTGCCATCACCTTGTGTCAAAGGCCCACTCTCAGAGGCGGATCTACAGGGAGGGCAAAGCTCTAAGTGTTGCAAGGAGCCTTACCCTGTCATGTAAATCCCTCCTCTCCCTTGCTGCTGTAGCCAGTGAGCAACGCCAAGATGTTGCTTTTCCCTGTGAGGACTGGCTAAAACGGTGCAGGAGAGGAGTGATTTCCACTGCAAGGTAAGGCTTCTTGCAAAACTTAGAGCTCTGCCCTCCCTTAGATCTGCCTCTGCCCATTCTCCCTGGCCATGGGAATGTCCTTGTTTCCCACCTGCTTGCAGCCTGATCACCCCTGCAACAGCCCTACTTGTCTGTCATTTGTTGAATTTCAGCCAATTAAGCACCAATTAAGAGCACTTCCCCATATAGCCTTGCACTAACTTAGCACTAGCCCCCGACCCTCGACGCCTTCACACCACCCTGCCAGCACCTTGTAAGTTTTGTATTGTTTGCCTTGCTATGCTTTGGAATAAAGAGCTTTACCCCGCTCAGCCTTGGACTGGACAGGCTCCTTCCTCAGATCCCAAAGAACCCCCAGCCTGCTGCGAGAGCTGCCACAGGCTGAGACACCTTAAGAACATAAGAAGAGCCCCACTGGATCAGGCCAAAGGCCCATCTAGTCCCGCTTCCTGTATCTCACAGTGGCCCACCAGGTGCCTAAGGGAGTTCAGTAGACAACAAGATGCTTGCATTCTGTTGCCACTCCCTTGCACCTGGCATTCTGAAGCAGCCTAGTATTAATGTAAGGAGGTTGCCCAACCCATCATGGCCTATAGCCCACAATGGACTTTTCCTCCAGAAATCAGTCCTTTTAAAGGCATCTTTTAAAAGGCCCTTTTAAAGGCATCTAGGCCAGATGCCATCACCACCTCCTGTGGCAGAGCTTAATTACCCGCTGGGTAAAAGAGTACTTCCTTTTATCTGTTTTAACTCTCCCAACACTCAATTTCAGTGGATGCTGCCTGGTTCTGGTGTTGTGAGAGAGGGAAAAGAACATCACTCTGTCAACTCTGTCCCTCCCGTGCATAATTTTATATGCCTCAACCATGACTTTTTTCCAGACTGAAGAGCCCCACACGCTGCAGTCTTCATAAGGGAGGTGCCCCAGCCCCGTAATCATTTTTGTTGCTCTCTTCTGCTAATTTTTTAGCATGTCACCTTGACATGCTGATTTTTTATATGGCAGAAGGGGGGAAGTATGTGAAGTGTGAAGGTGCTTTTCAGATTGCAACCTTGCCCCCTCCCCACCGTCTACAGTGCTACAAGAAGCTTGACTTCTTGATTCTGCTGATTTGTTTGAATTGCCTTTTATGATTGATTTTAAGTATAGCTTGCCGGTTGCATTCCTGGTGAAATTACACTTCTTTAAATGCTGATCGTTCTGCAACGTACTAACCACATTCTTCTACGGGCATTTATGAACGGAGCTGCCTCTCACTGTTGCAAAACACAATCTGCATGGAGGGAGGTTGGGAGGATGGTGATGTCATTGGAGGAGACGGGCTCTGAATCGGAGTGCTCCATCCGCCGTCACCGCAGAATCTGTAAATTAACAAGTGGCCAGACTTGCAGGGACAAAGCCAGGGGATGAGCACAAATCCCTGCTGCTGCGAGATAGAATGTTAAAGAACTAACTTAAAAAAAAAACCCTTTAGTTTTACCATGAACAGCTCTTGGAAATATGGAGAGCACGGGTAAGAAGACACCAAACGGCACCCAAGGTCACAAGGAAAGGTCAGGATGCAGAAACAGCTAGGATGCTCCTGGACCTGTTAAATCATTCAAACAATATAGGCAATATCGAAACCCAGAACTTTGTGATATGCTAAATCCTGTTCAGCTCTCTCCATGGCACGACAAACAGCAAACGAGACACTGGAATGTGGACAGAACGAAACAGCCTCAGTTCTGCTTCTCAAAAAGGCAGGAATGATTTTCGGCAAAGCTGGAGAATATGGAAAATAGGGAGCACCACTGAAGTAAAATCAGTGAAAGGTCAGGACATAAAGCATCTTTAGTTAAATGCACCAGAGCTGGAACATACATACAGAGCTCTTTGATCTAAGCTGCCATCACATGGACAACCTAGAGTAATCTTTTTTTTTCTGTTTCTCTGATAAAGAAAAGTTTTAGTATCAAAAACTAAGGAAGCTAAAGCAGTCGGAATACAATGAGTCCAAAATTTAAGATGATCTAAGGCAGTGTTCTCAAATTGTTTAGCACTGGGACCCAATTTTTGGAATGACAATCTGTCTGGGACCCACCAGATGTGATGTCAAGGCCTGAAATGCCGTCATTGTGACACCAGAGCCTGCTGCTTTCCTAAGAATGTAGCAAGAAGTTGGGTTATTTCTCAACCATTTCCCAATAGCAAAGTGAATCAAAAAGAATAAAGCCTATTTACAACCTTGACACAGGCAAAGCGACCACACGACCTTCCCCCTTTCCAGCATCCTATTTTCCCATATTTTCAATATGGCTGCTCTAGGTAGTTCGTGACCCACCTGAAATTGGCTCCTGACCCACAGTTTGGGAACCACTGATCTAAGAAATCTTAGATCTCTCAGAAGAGACATTGAAAAGCTTTCCAGGCATACACTGGGACTCTTCAGAAAGAGAGGCTATAGGTGGAGTGTCCCATTTTCTACTCCCCGAATGACATTCTGCACTCAGCATCAACTCCCAAGAAGGTGAGAGAAATACTCAGCTACAAATGGAGCTTTGATTCGGCTGCCCTCTCAACCAGGAAATATTGCTGTCATATGTGAAATCCTAAGTGCTATTTGCTTCAGAAGCAAGCCCAGGAATCGGCAGGGGTTGACCTATTTACAAACAGATTATGGAATGAAGAGTGTTGCAGAAATTTGATCTTACAGGGTTTTGGTGGAAGGCGGAGGGGTGAGATTAGGTTTTATGTTCCCTAATTTGTTACGTGTTGGGCAAGTGATCTACGAGCCCATCTCTTGTTTCCTTCAGTGCCTGGAAGCAGCTACAGTATATGGATTCTGGAAGGACGTCCCATTCCATAAACCTGGCTCTGGCCAATTCAAATTCAAATTCAAAAAACCTTCATTGGCATACACAATAAATGTCAAACAAAAACAAATACAGAAAAAACAACAACAATAAGCAGTTAACAAAATAAAGACAAGATAAATGATAACAACAATGCTGATTAAGGCTGATTAAAGCTATTAGACTGATTAAAGTCCAATAATGGGAGTCCTGCTCAAACCAGATAAGAAAACTTGGACTCTTAAAGATCAATAGCAACTGGGACTACAAAATCTTCACTGCCATTCTCGCAAATAGACTGTCACATGATCTCCAATCGGTGGCATCGCTAGGGGGGTGCGGGGGTGCAGGCTTCACCAGGTGACGCGCACAGGGGGAGTGACCCTACCAGGGACCAAAATTGTTAAAATTGTGGTCTTAAAAGATAATACCATCATGCTATATACCTTTGGATGTGGAATTTCACCCAGAATTTAATGGAAAAAACCAGAGTGCAATATCTTCATTCTATCAAAAGCTATGGCTAAAACCTAAAAACTGAAAATACAACTTTTTATGTAAAAATCACGATTTTTTTTAAAAAAACCATTAGTCTGAATCAGTTCTCATTTCCGTGCATCAGAGCTAATACTAGAACTCTTATTTAATTGCGTGAGTGTCATCAAATTGGCCACTATTTTTTTTGTTGGTTACTAATTTGTTGGGTGACCTGTACTTTAGTTAAATCAACTAAGTAAGTAAGTTGATGGGGGTAACACCAACCCTAGTGATAACACTGTATTTAGTTTGTGTATATGGTATATTGTAATTTATTCTGTATGGTTTGGGAGATCCATCATTGGGGGGGGTGATGCGCTGACCTCCCGCACTGGGTGACGCAAACTCTAGTGATGCCACTGTCTCCAATGACACCAAAGCTATTGAATACCTTGTTGTCTACAGATCAGACTCTTAAATGTAATTTGCTGTAGCAACTCAGGGTGCATTCCTAACCTAGAGTTAGGCTGGCATAAGTCCCTTGTGTGGGTCTAGGAGTGTTGCAAATGCATGTTTGCAACACTCTCAGAGTCAGGAAGCCCAGCACACAGACGTGTGCTATCTCCCCCAACAGAGAGTGGACCAAACACACTTTACGGTACATTTGCAACACTCCAAAGTCAGCACAAGGGCCTTGTGCCAGCCTAACTCCAGGCTAGGACTGCACCCTCAAATGCCTCCCTCCTGGTTATTCTATTCTACTAATTCTATTCCTGGATACCAAAGAAAACCTTTGATCATTTGGAATGGCCCTTTTATCTTCTCTACTGAAAGGGATGAGTGGGAGGTGAGATAAACCTTAGGAGCTGTAGCTCAACTGTACCAAAAACAGAACCGGTAGTCAGGGCTATTGATGTTAACTTTTGCCCATTTCTGTGTTCTCAGTCACAAAGTGGGGGTGTAAACGCATGCGGGAATTTGGGGATTCATCAAAGTTAAATGGGCAACAATTGCAGGGCAACATCGTGCAATCATGATACCATCATTGTGATATCATGACAACATCATGGCATTGCTTTCTCACTGACAGTGGGGGACCCAGCCAAGGGGCCAGCCCTCTGCTGGCTTCGCGCCGTTGTGCCACTCCAGGCTCCATTTTGGAGCTGTACAGGAACAATGGAGGGAGGGAGGGCCAAACACCTGTCACTCAGCTCGCCTCTGTGAGAGGCAAGCTGCCTTGTCCCTGCTCCCCTCCTACTCCACCAGCACAGCACTTGGGGCATTTGCCCCACCTTCATAACAGCAGGACCGCCACTGCCCACTGACCCACTGACAGCATTCTCACAGCCCAGTCCTAACCCCTTGCTGGAATAGGGAGATCAGCCGGCCTGCCCCATATCCAGTGCAGGGAAGGGGCCAGCAGTCCTAACAGGGCTACTCAGAGCTGCACCAGCGAAATTGCTGGCACAACTCCAAGTGGCCCGTGTAAGGCCAATTGGGCCAGGACCAGGGGTTAGGATTCAGATTAAGTGCTGGAGGCTGGTTCTCATTCCCCCTCCCTGGCCCAGACTGGCCTCTCCCCACCCTGCTCTGCCTATCCCCACCCTCCCCAGTGTGCTGCACCAGCTTCCCTAGGCTGGTCTTACTTGGGTGCTGCAGGCCTGGGAAGCAGTGCAGGGAAGCCAGCACCTGTCTGTGCACCATCCTCCCCACCTCCTGAGTTGTTGCAATGCACTTAATGGCACATTGGTGATATTCCTGTGCAGGGGCGTAGCCAGTGATGTCATAGAGGAGGAACGCGCCGGAACGGCCGTTCCTGAACCTAATCTGGTCTAGCTCCGCCCACCTGTCACCATTCGTCGCCAGCTCCATGATGGACGCGGCGCTGTGAGGAGCTCTTGGCCTCGGGGGGGGCGCCTGCTCGCCGGGGGGGGGACGGGGCAGGCCGGGGGCCTGAGTGAGTGGCGGAGGGGCGCGTCCACTGAGGGCAGCCCGCACGGTGGGCGGGAAGGCGGCGGAGCCAAAGGGACGAGCTGCCAATCAAATGTGAGTTCCGGTCATGGTTCCTGTTCTTCGATCGTTTAGATTCCACCACTGGGCGTAGCTAAAGAAGTGCAGGGGTGTAATTGCACCAGGCAATAAGCTTGGGGGGGGGCAACAAGCTGAGCTTGACATTAGTGGCCAAAATTGTGAAAACCTTGGTTTGTATGAATAATTCCATCATGTTATATATCATTGGAAAGGTAATTTAATGCAAAATGCAATGAAACAAACCAGAGTGTGATATCTTTACTCTATCAAAAGCTATGGCCAAAAAGCCAGAGAAAACAAAAATACAACTGTGACACCACTTCCTGTTACGATGTCACTTCCAGGGTAACATTTTGCTCTCCTCACTGGGCTATACTTTCATTAGCTACACCCCTGCTTCTACACCAGCTCAGGAGACGAACCAGCCCGAAGAGCAAATAGGGTTGCACTCTCAGAGTGCAATCCTAAACTGGAGTTAGGCTGGCATAAGCTAAACCAGCAAAGCTTGGCTGGCGCAAGGGCCACCGTAAAGCGTTTTGGACCACTCGGAGTCAGGGAGGATGGTGCACGTCTGTGTGCTGGCCTCTCTGACTCCGAGATTGGTCCAAGCATACTTTATGGTGTCCCTTGTGCTGGCCAAACTTTGCTGGCTTATTTTATGCCAGCCTAACTCAGTTTAGGATTGCGTCCTGTGTGACATGACATCATGATGTCACTTCTGGTTACCCTATGTTGTGCAGCAGTGCAAGGCAGTCACTTCTAGGCTCTCTTTGCTGGCTTAGCTTATGCTGGTCTAACTCATTTTAGGATTGTGCCCTCAGTCTTACAAAAAATTCTTGCTGTCAACAGTGAATTAGCAGGGTTCCAAATCAATTACACTGTCCGTGATATTGTGATCTCACATTTAACCCTGGGTCCAAAAATAGTTGCAAAATATAATGGGCCGTATATCCCCTTTCAAGAGCATTGTATAAGGAACTTGGGAGTCACTGTGCCCATTAAACTGTTCAAATAAAAATAAATAAGTTATGTCCTCATTGTAAATGGCTTAAAACAAGTTTTTAAAACATAGGCAAAACTCAACCTTTTATTATAACCAGTTTTCCATGCAAAAATGACAGCAATGCCTAAACTACCATTTCTCTTTCAGGCAATCCCAATTTTGTCAAATTCTTTTTTACAACAGTGTCAAAAGCTTGTCTTGGATTTTATTTGTCTGAAAAAAGCCAGGTTTCTTATATTCCACCCAATGAAAAGCCTTGAGTTTTCCTCAACAAAAATGATACTTTGAAGCCTCCAAATCATGCATATAAAGTTAAGCAGTGTGGATAAACCCCTGTTACTGATTGAGTACCTGAGAAATAAAATCCCTTCAGTTAGAAATACTCTGTTTTGCTCAATAGCTCGGAGAAACTTGGATAGGACTCAGAATCCCATTCTTATCTAAGTCGTATGAAAAGCCTTGCTGGATCAGGCCAAAGGCCCATGTAATCTAGCTTTCTGTATATCACTGTGGCCCACCAAATGCCTTGGGGAGCACACAAGATAACAGGCTGCCTGCATCTTGTTGCCACTCTCTTGTGCCTGGTATTCTGAGGTAAATTCTGAGGTTAACCAACTGATGGAGTCAAGATTCTCCACAGCATTTCTCTTTGACAGCCACCAGCACCAGATGCTCCTCTTCAGACATGTACTCATAGTACTAGTAATGCCCCCAAAGGCTTAGCATTGCCGATGTATAAATTGATAGCAATCGGATCTCAGGGGCACACCGATGGCATCTGTTAAGCATGGGAATTAAGATCTGTCTTTGAAAATACCCTCTAAAAATATTTGCACAGTACTTTGGACTAGAGCACCATTTAAAATTATTGCAACAGCCCTCCAAGAATCAACTCTGAAAATTACTTGCATATAGTCCATGTCACTGGGAACATTTTTGTGTTCCAGTGTAGCCCCAAACACAGAATGCTGGAAGGACTGCGCATCCCAAGGGACATATCACTATATGTGTTGTGACATAATTGCTAGATTGGAACTGTTGGAATTCTCAAAAACCCACCAACCTTTACAAATGGACCCAGGCTTGACATTAACTTAGAGCACAATCCTTACCTGGAGTTAGGCTGGCACAGTTAGGCCAGCAAAGTTTGGCTGGCACAAGGGCCACAGTAAAGTATGTTTGGACCACACTCGGAGTCAGAATGGCCAGCACACAGATGTGCACCACCTTCCCTGACTGTGCCTATCTGTGCATATGGTACAAACATGCTTGTGGCCAAACTTCGCTGGCCTAACTGTGCCAGCCTAACTCCAGGTTAGGATTGCGTTCTTAGTGGCTTATATAACTCTGTCCTGCACAAAGCACTAATCGGCTTTCTTCTGACAGCAGCACAACTAGTAATTGCAAGACAGTGGAAGTTGCCACCACAACCTACAATCAAAGGACATTGAGATTGAGCCCAAGACAAGACATTGAGCTAGAGCCTCAAATGAAAAAGTGCACATCAGCTATATGGCTTGTGAAGGCAGTCAGTCTCAGAGGAGTCCTAATCTGTATGGTTTATTTCTAGTGAATGTGTGCATCTGACTGTCGACTATTTTGCTTTTTCACCACTAAGAGCTCAAACATTGGTCTGGAAAGATCTGGGTTAACGGTCCGATAAAATGCAAAACAAATTGTGGGAATCACTTTCATTTGTAATGAAACATAGACGTCTTCTGGTACATACACGGGCAACACAATCTTGTAACCCGTGCAGCGCCAACACAACAGGGCTGTGTCGACGCCGGGCACTTAGCGCTGACTTTGGAGCTCCGATCGGCACCCCCACATCGGCACTAATAATAATAATACACGTATTTATATACCGCCTTTCTTAAGATCAGTAGATTTCTCTAATGCCTA
Source organism: Lerista edwardsae (assembly GCA_029204185.1). Lineage (NCBI taxonomy): Eukaryota > Metazoa > Chordata > Lepidosauria > Squamata > Scincidae > Lerista > Lerista edwardsae. The sequence continues at coordinate 5,564,165 of JAJKFI010000044.1, read as the reverse complement.
TAACTCAAGGCGGTTTACATAGGCAGACTTTTATTCACAAACCCGAAGGTTTTTACAATTTACAGAAATGTTCTATCTTTCAAGAACAACACTCATACAGATCTTTCTGGATTTAGCCTTCTTTCTAAGCCACCTGTCTGTCTTCTGCTGGCTGATAAGAGGCTTCCCTGCTCCCACCAGAGACGCAGCTGACCTGCACATTCCTCCTCCAATGAGGCAGCTGGAACTCAGCTTTTAATCAGCCGCAGTTTGCAAGGTCTGCTGCTCACAAGGACTTCTGGTAGTCTCGAGCTCACGACCTTCAGATCTTCAGCTGTTATCTTCGGGCAAACGGAGGCATTAACCCTCTCGGCTAAATCTTCTGCTAAATCCATTGCTAAGGCAATGGGACCGGCGCTGCAGGCAAGCGCCGGTCCCGTTACTCCCACACTGTGCCTCCCTTTCATTGGCTGAAGCCGGCCGGCACAAGGGAGGCTCCATTTTGGAGCAGGGCAGGGGAGGGTGTTTCTGGGCGGGTGATGGGTGGGCCAGCATGTGTGCCGGCCCAGGACGGAGGGGGGTCCAGGATTCGGCCATAAGGTTTAGCAGGCGCAGATCCGAGGAGCACACAGGAGAGGCTGCAGCCTCCCCTACGGTAAGGGCATGAATGTAAGTGAATGTACGGTAAGGGCTTCAGCCTTTCCTATACTGTGTTGGGCTATGGCGCAGGCCAACCGGCCGGCCTTGCTATTCCGGTGCAGTCTAGGATTGCACCCTTAATCTTCGCTTTGCACATCTTTGCACATGTAATCCAGGTCTTGAGCTGTAACTGAACCCTATGTGACTATATCCCCAAATCGAACAAGAGCATCTTTCACGTGATCCACTAACAGTCCGCTTCTACCTAAATCCCTGCACTGGAACGTTCACTGCATCGTGCAGGGGTCACAGTCCTGGCGGTCTCATCCGGATAAGTGAATATTTGTTCCCTTGCTCAGGGAAAAGCCCTCTTTGCCCCGCTGGATCTACTCACACACACGAGTGATTTTGCTGGTGCATGCCCAAGTGGACCCAGGAAGGTGGGTGGAGGCTGGGAAGGAGGAAAAAAACAGCATTGCTGCCTCCGACACCGCCCACTTCCTGGCCTCAACCTGCCCTCCTCCCAGCCTGGTCTCCACGAACTGGCGTCTGATGCAGCTGGGCAGCTCGAGCCACAGGCTAGAGGTTGTTTGGGGATACCAGAGGAAGGAATACGCTCAGTCCAGAGTCAGGATGCAAAGGCACTTTATTTCTTCTAAGTCTAAAACAAAGCTCATATCATGAAGCAAAGCAAAACTTCCAAAGCGTTTTCAGTGAACACATTGAAGTGAACCTTATGGAGTGAACACATTGGAGTGAACCTTATGGAGTGAACACATTGGAGTGAACCTTATGGAGTGAACACATTGGAGTGAACCTTATGGAGTGAACACATTGGAGTGAACTCCATTGGCCCTGGAGTGAACACATAAAGCATAAACATAATTTGGGGCTTTGAAGCAGACAACATCTTATCACCCCATTCTCATAACATGGACCAAGGACAGTGGCTAAAGTCTTTCTTTTGAGTTCAACTTCTCTTGCTTCTCATGGGAACTGAACGCTAGCAGCTCCCCTCCTCTGAGAGACAGACTGAAGATCGCTGATAGGCACACAAGATGTGAGTCAGTGGCTAGATCTTAACATAAAATGGGAGGCAGTAGCTAGGCCTAATACCGGCCGTTACAGCATCTTTGGATGCTGAGTCCATGGATAAGAAGGGCCCACGGCAATGTGTTTTCAAATTCAGAACAGCTGTGACCCAGTATTTCATGCTCTTCAGAACATCCTGACTCTCCATAGGATGTCTGCAGGGTGCTGAATTTCTTTTTAAATCCCTTTCCCCATCCCTCTCATTAGCTCTCAACTACCATTGGCAATATTGGGACGTGGTGGCATTGCGGGTTAAACCGCTGCTGCTGAGCTTGTTGACCAGAAGGTTGGCAGTTCAAGACCGCGCGATGGAGTCAGCTCCCGTCGCTTGTCCCAGCTCCTGCCAACCTAGCAGTTCAAAAGCACGTAAAAATGCGAGTAGATAAATAGGGACCACTTCGGTGGGAAGGTAACGGCGTTCCGTGCGCCACGGCGTATAGTCATGCTGGCCACATAACCACGAAAACTTGCTCTCAGACAAACACCAGCTCTTCGGCTTAGAAAAGGAAATGAGCACCGCCACCTACAGTCGGTCACGACTAGACCATTTAGTTGTGGAGAAACCTTTACCTTTTACCATTGGCAAGGCTTATGTCACTGTCTTCAGCGGTGCAGAGTCGAACTGAAGTCATATCGGGAGACTCCAGTGCAACTCTGACTGTCTTGGTTATGATGTATTTGATAAGAGAAATCAGAATTGCCTAATTTATGCTCCGCAGAGATTTTAGAAATGGCCAGGCAGGCTTGCCAATTTCATATATTTTGGGCTAAATCAAGTATGAAATGCTTCCTCAGCTCAAGACTTTACACGTTGTGCTGCCAGATTTAAATGACTTTGTCTGAAAAAATTTTCTCAGACAGTGAGGAGAACAAGAGAGACGGCGTTTTTAAATAGACTTGCTTTCCATTTTTGTCTTTTTCTTCCTCAGCAATTTTTATCTACAGCTAGATCGTCTTATCCCCTTACTACTTGATCCATTCCATGAATACAACTGTAGATTCACCAGATGCCCCAAAACCTTGGTCCTTAGTTCACTGCAGTAGCATAGATGGGAGCGTTATCAGAGGGGAGCAGTGCGGTAAATATTGCAGGCACTGCAATGCACTGTATAAGTAGCCCTTCTCCCTCACCATCAGAGTCATTGGGGCAGCCACGGCAATGCTCGGGCACTCAAGATGTCCCCCTTGTGTGGCAGACTGGTGAGGATGGACCTGTGGGCATGAGCTCCTGGCAGAGCTCATTCTCTTTTGGTATCTAAAGAGAGCATGAGAAGGAATGGAAGATGGAAATAGTATGAACCACAGAGAGGACAGGTAGATGGTCACAGGTGACTGGACAGTGTATTGTCATACAG
>JAJKFI010000044.1:5548856-5561090 GCA_029204185.1 Lerista edwardsae | reverse complement strand
GGACAGGTAGATGGTCACAGGTGACTGGACAGTGTATTGTCATACAGAGTCCTGCTGGTGGCATTGCATCAAAATTCCAAAATTAAGGGTGCAATCCTAACCTGGAGTTAGGCCAGCAAAGTTTGATAGGCACAAGTGCCACCATAAAGCACATTTGGACCACTCTTGGAGTCAGGGAAGATGGCGCATGGCTGTATGCTGGCCTCTCTGGGCAGCACAATCGTATACCCCCCCCCTTGTGCCTGCGCTAAGCTCTTGTGCCGACCGAACGCTGTTGCAAATGTGCTGTAAAGCGCATCCACGTCATGCGCTAGCCATGCACCAGTCAAGTGTCAGCGGCACTTGGTCAACGCAGGGCCTCCGCGAGGGCATTCCAGAGGCATTCTGGGGGCGTAACTGGGGGGGCGCAGTGGGTGGAGACAGCTGTTTTGATGCAGGACAGCCATAGTGCCAAATCCTAAACCCTGTCCCTAACCAGGGTGTCCCTGATTTGGGCCGGTTCTGTGCACGTTCCTCTGCACCAGATCCGAGCAGGCCCATAGGGGTGACTGGAGTTTACGCGGGTGCAAGGGGAAAACCTCCCCTTGTCCTGGACGTTGTAGCTGCTGCCTTAGGATACAGCACTGCTGTACTAGGCCGGCATAGTATAGGATTGCGTTCTAAGAGTGGTCCAAACATACTTTATGGTGTGCCCGCCAAACCTTGCTGGCCTAACTGTGCCAGCCTAACTCCAGATTAGGATTGCGCTCTAAGTAGTGAATGTATCTAACCACACAGTGGTTTAAGTTTTAAGTCTCTCTGCCCGCACGTGCACACACACACGCGCGCGCGCACACACACACACACACACACAGTACACATATGCAGTTTGGAAGCAGTGCAGTTGTAACCGGGTTCTATACAGATGACATTGGAGGACATTTTTTTAAACAGCATCAAATAATCCTGGGTCGGCCATCTCACCACTTCCAAATGTGCCCGTGGAACTGTGGCAATGTGGTGGATGATGGTATGCAAAGAAATGGCTGAATGTGATCCATGCAGGGGCATAGCTGAAGAAGTGAAAGGTGCAATTTCATTGGGCAACCTTTAGGGGGGGGGCAACAAGCTGAGCTTGACACTAGTGGCCAAAATTGTGCAAACCTTGGTATGTATGAATAATACCATCATGGTATATGCCATTTGATGTGGAATTTAATGCAGAATGCAATGAAATAAACGAGAGTGTAATATCCTCATTCTAACGAAAGGTATGGCCAAAAAAAACAGGAAAATGAAAATACTGTTGTGACGTCACTGCCAGGGCATCATTTTGCTCTTTGCACCTGCCTACACTTTCATTAGCTACGCTAGTGGATCCTTGATTACCTCTCCAAGTTGTGGAGGAAAAGTTGGTTTTTCTTCCACTATGTGGGCCCTGACCATGTAGCCATGGTTTCACAAATCTGTTTGAACTCATTTTCCTGAGGAAAACTCTTTTTCTGCCACCATCATAGCCACGCAGCAAGCATTTTTACATATATTTCCACGCGCATTTGGTGCTGGCAGCAAGACTGCTGAATCCCATCCATGTGGAGAATGGTCTGGGTTCTTGTTTCAACACATTCTATAGTTTCTTTTTTTAACTTTAAGCTACCATTTTCAGGACATGATTTTGTTGTCTGGTTTGGCTTTCCAATTCCAAATTATGCCTAGTTGTAAGCTGCTGTTACAGTGTTTTATGTTTACATTTTTTTACTTCGTTAATTTTGCATTTCTAACATTCGTAGGCTGCACTGAGACTGTAAGCAGAGAAGAGGAAACCCACTGAAATTGAATGTTGGGAGAGTTAAAACAGATAAAAGGAAATACTTTTTTACCCAGCGGGTAATTAAGCTATGGAACTCCTTGCCACAGGAGGTGGTGATTGCATCTGGCCCAGGTGCCTTTAAAAGGGGATTGGACAGATTTCTGGAGGAAAAGTCCAGCATGGGCTACCTGCCACAATGGGTGGTGCAACCAGAGGCGTTTCTACAGGGATGGCAAAGCTCTAAGTTTTGCAAGAAGCCTTACCTTGCGGTGGCACTCCTCTCCTGCACCGTTTTAGCCAATCTTGGCGTTGCTTACTGCAGCAAGGGAGAGGAGGGATTTACATGACAAGGTAAGGCTTCTTGCAAAACTTAGAGCTTTGCCATCCCTGTAGAAACGCCTCTGGGTGCAACCCCCTTACATTAGAAGTAGGCTACTTCTGAATGCCAGGTGCAAGGGAGTGGCAACAGGATGCAGTCATCTTGTTGCCTTGTGTGCTCCCTGAGGCATCTCGTGGACCACTGTGAGATACAGGAAGCTGGACTAGATGGGCCTTGGCCTGATCCAGCAGGGCTTTTCTTATGTTCTTAAGGGGAATATAAGATGATAATAGTTGAATCCTCACCTGGATTTGCATGAATGAAAGACACTTTCAACTGCGCAGGTGTGAGGAGTGATTTTTGCTGATCTCCCCTACCTTGGCTGTCTGCTGCATATCATCTTACTTCAGAGGGTTCAGTGGGGTTTGGGGGGCTGCAAGAGGATTATTCTCCCATCTATTTTGGTCTTTAGACAAGTCCTTATGTAGCACTGTAGTCACTGAACACCTGTATTGGTGCTGTGAGGATAAGAAAGGTAGAAGCAGCCATAGAAAAAGATAGCTTGGCAAGAAGCCGCGGTATATCACAAGAATGGTCCTTGGGGCTTTGGATTTTTGTTCCTTTCTGATTCAGACTAGAATGGTAATGACGATGAGAATGGAACACACAAGTTAATCAGACAGAGAGGAATAAGAAAGCTGCTGGTGAACATTTCTTTAAAAGATATTGATTTAACAGATCTGTTTCTCAGATGACAAGTTCATGGATTTTAAACAAATCGTATTCAATCAGCTCAGCACAGAATTTGGTTATGAGCTGTTGAAGTGCTTACTACAAGCCATCATGTTTCTAGTGAAATCCTATAAGTTATAGTAATGAGTGCTTTGGGGATGTCTAATATGTGGAGATTAAACGAGAGAGAGAGAGAGAGAGAGAGAGAGAGCAAAACCACAAAGTTCAAGAATCCATAATACAAAGGCAGAATCTGAATCTGCACTGAATGTATGAATGGCTTATAGAAGTGCTCAAAAATCCATGGTTTTGGGAGGAATGGTAGGGTTGGAACTGCCTTTTTGTCAATTTCAGGTTGGTCATGGGGCACTCCGGAGCACACATACACTTTACAGATACACCTGCATGCACATGTGAGCTGGAACCTCTCAGCTGTACCCATTTCACAGAAATGACCAACACTCCAGAACCATGGTTCTCAAACGTTTAAGCACTGGGCCCCACTTTTTAGAATGGTGATCTGTATGGGGCCCACCAGAAATGATGTCATGGCCAGAAGTGCTGTCATTTTGACACCAGATCCTTCTGCTTTTCTGAGAATGCAGCAATAAGTTGGGTCCAATAGCAGTGAATTTTCCAATAGCGGTGAATCAGAAATGAAGAAAGCCTATAGTAATTACTACAAGCCAAACGTTTGGCTGGACTTGTTACACCTTCCCTGTAGAACTGAACTTCCCTGTGGAACTTACCTGGCCAGATCTCTTCGAGCTTTTGTAAAAAGAGCAAAGACTTCAATTGTTAGGGGAAAAAAATTTTCATTTTGATTTTAATTGCTCTTATTGCGTGTTTTCTTTTACCTGTACTGTGATGCATTTTATCTGTAAGTGACTTTGAGAATGATGTGCAGTGAACCACATGCAAAGCTGTAGTGCGTGAAATGAAATAAATAATTGTCACAATATTTATTTTCTCATTATGTGCACCTCTTGCTGGTGTCTGTTGATTATTGTGTCTAGGCTCCGGTGATATGTTACCTTGCCTGACTTTCTTGTACAGTTCACTACGTACGTGAATGACTTTTGATATTTTCAATAGCTTAGTGTTAGCCCATGTCTGGAGACACATTATAGTCCAGCGCACTTACCATATCAAATCAAAAGAATTCAAACGAAAGCCCTCTCAACTGGATTCGACAGTACTAGGTGTGCATATTGCCAGGATGAAACCCCGGGAAACTCCGAGTACCAGAAGTGGGCCATTTACAAGATGCCATTCTGAGAATAGGCCAAAATGCATTGAAAAGTCCTATACGTAAACTGCGCCAGTCCCAAGCTCGGACACAGTCCAACCACAGGTATGACTGCAGTTTTTCTCAGAGCTGGGTGTGCACATTGCAGGAAAGGCAGTCCGGGAACTTTGGAGTACCCGGGGTGGGCCATTTCCACCAGGTCCCAGTCTGTAAATGGGCCAAAATGCCTGCAAAATCCTAAAACCTCAGACTGGAACCTGGTGGAAATGGCCCACCCCGGGTACTCCAAAGTTCCCGGACTGCCTTTCCACCAGGTTCCAGTCTGAGGTTTTAGGATTTTGCAGGCATTTTGGCCCATTTACAGACTGGGACCTGGTGGAAATGGCCCACCCCGGGTACTCCAAAGTTCCCGGACTGCCTTTCCTGCAATGTGCACACCCAGCTCTGAGAAAAACTGCAGTCATACCTGTGGTTGGACTGTGTCCGAGCTTGGGACTGGCGCAGTTTACGTATAGGACTTTTCAATGCATTTTGGCCTATTCTCAGAATGGCATCTTGTAAATGGCCCACTTCTGGTACTCGGAGTTTCCCGGGGTTTCATCCTGGCAATATGCACACCTAGTACTGTCGAATCCAGTTGAGAGGGCTTTCGTTTGAATTCTTTTGATTTGATATGGTAAGTGCGCTGGTAAGGAACTGGACTATTAAGGGAGGGACCAAGGTAACCTATTGAATACTTGCCTGGTTGGGCATATATAGAATATATGCCTGGATGGGTAAAGGCAGCCCAGAACCTAGGAACACTTATTGCCTGGGACGAAGCGCCAGATTTCCACTCATTGCTACCATATAGGATAGCCATATGGTACAGATCAGTGATTCTCAAACTGTGGGTCAGGACCCACTTCATTGGTTGGGAACTGATGTCAGGTGGGTCGCAGAAAGCTGAGAGCAGCCAACTTGGAAGGTGCAGACCTTATACCATATTCCTTTTGTGAGGGTTAACAGTTTGAATTTTCAAGTGAGGGTTTTTTAAAAAAAATTTTTTTTTGTTTTTGGTTCTGTGCTTTTAACATCATATTTTGTCCCAATCTTGCTTTCTGTCAAGGACATTTCATGGTTATGCAATTGCTGCAATCCAAGAATGCCAATTTCCTTTCCGGGAGTGTCGTTTGATTACGTCACGGCGGTGGTACATCCTGTTTTATGATGTCACTTCCGGCCAGGTTAATGACATCACGTCTGATTGTTCCCGAAACAAATGCAATTCTAAAAAGTGGATCCAGGTCTAAAACATTTGAGAACTACTGGTGTAGATGTGTCCCAGGTCTAGTCCCAGGGCATCCTGATAAACCTACAGCAAACAGACTTGCTTCTCTCATGGAGAATCCTTTTCTTATTTCAAAACTGGATTAGGCAAAAAGGCTTGCAGATGAAAGGGTTTGATTTCCTGTTAAATTTTAGACTGGCACCTCCCTTGGCTTACTTTTACAAATTAAGCAATACAATTTACTAAACCTCATTCTGAAAGGCCAGGTGATGAGGAAGCACAGGCTGTGGTTAGAGCGTCTCTTCCTCCCCCCACCCCCACCTAGCTGCTTTCCCATAGGGACAGGTGAAGCAATTGGACTGCCTTCCCACTGTGCTGTCATTTATGCCTCCCCCAAATCTCACACTCACCCTTCTTCCCCTTTCTCTGCACAAGGTCTTTAAATCAAGCAGGAAATGTGGAGCACACTGGGATTGCTCCCAGCATGTGCCACTTTTCCTGTTTTGTTTAAAGGGCCCATGGGGAGTTCTTCTGTGCAGGCTCTTCCAATGAAGCCATGGATGCAGAAAAATCCCAGTGTGCTTTGTTTAAATAGCCTGAATGGAGGATGGGACAGAAAAGAAGGCTGGTTGAAAAGAAGAAGAAAAGAAGGTGCAGAAGAGAGTGATGAAAATGATTACTGGACTGGGGTACCTTCCTTATGAAGAAAGACTGCAGCGTTTGGGGCTCTTCAGCCTAGAAAAAAGACACCTGAGGGGGGACTTGATTGAGACATACAAAATTATGCATGGGAGGGATAAAGTGGATAGAGGGAGGTTCTTTTCCCCCTCTCACAACACCAGAACCAGGGGACATCCACTAAAACTGAATGTTGGGAGAATTAGAAGGGATAAAAGGAAGTACCTTTTTACCTAGGGGGTATTTAATCTGTGTGATGGCATCTGGCCTAGGTGCCTTTAAAATGGGATTGGACAGATTTCTGGAGGAAAACTCCACCGCTGGCTACAGACCATGATGGGTGCTGTAACCTCCTTATGTTAATTGTAGGCTACTTCAGAATACCAGGTGCAAGGGAGTGGCAACAGGATAGAGTCATCTTGTTGTCTTGCATACTCCCTGAAGCATCCGGTGAACCATTGTAAAATACAGGAAGCTGGACTAGCTGCACCTTGGCCTGATCCAGCGGGGCTGTTCCTATGCTCCTATGTTCATGTCTGAAAAGGAGCATCTGGTTCTGGTGGCTGTCAAAGAGAAATGCTGTGGAGAATCTTGACTGGCCACCCAGTGTTTACCTCAGAATTTACCTCAGAATGCCAGTTGCAAAGGAGTGGCAACAGGATGCAGGCAGCCTGTTGTCTTGTGTGCTCCCTGAGGCATCTGGTGGGCCGCTACGAGATACAGGAAGCTGGACTTGATGGGCCTTTGGCCTGACCCAAAGGGGCTGTTCTTATCTTCTTATGTTCTTATGGTTCTGGAGGTGGTGGACTGGAAGGAGTCAGTGGACATCTGTTCACCCCTCCTCCTCCAGTCTGCTTCCCGATGCACACAGCATTGTTCACTTTGTAGGTGGACTGACCAAGCTCTCCCACATACAGTTCTGTGTTTTTCTCCCCTGACTCAGAAGAGATGCATTTGCTTTGAAACACATTTGAAAATGGAAGCTGCTCTATGAAAAGAGCAACAAGTCTGCTGTCTGGTCAATGGAGCAAATTCAGCCAAGAGGCTTGCAAATGCCATTGCCGAAAGGTCTGTCTCACACATCAAGCTAATTGGAAAATTTTGAAGGAGAGACTCCCTAGAGTAGAGTCTGTCTCTCCTTGGATGCTTGAAACGCAGCTAAGGGCAAATTCACACAACCAGTCGGCATGAGGTGGCCTTTAATATTTGTTTGAGAGCACCCTGTATCTAGAGTTACCACCTTTCAACCCAAACCCCAGAGAAGGGCCTTTTGTGCTCTCATTGAAGCAGGAGAGAAGGCATAGTCCCACTTGGAGGCCTGCAGAGTTTGGATGGGGTAGTTGACAATATTGGGATGATTGGAGCAATGCTAGTTTTTGGCCTGCTTCCAAGGCCCATACCTGGTGTTTGGGTTGAAGTTAGAACTCGGTCAGGGCTAAATTGATGTGGTGTCTAATGCCAACACACAACCCAATCCTGTATCCAGAGACGTCATCCAGGCGCGCCAGGAACCGGAATGCCCGGATGATTGGCAGCCCTCCGCCCCTATGGCAGAGGGCAGCCACGCCTCCCTGCGCCTCATAGCGCCCAAATCGCTCCATTTCAGAGCGATTTGGGACACGAGGGAGGGAGGGCGGGCCCAGGAGCAGCTCGCCTGTCCTCGGGAGAGGTGGCACAGCCCGGGCCCGTCCGCAGAACTGGCTAAGCTCTTGCGCAGGCCGAACGCTGTCGCAAACGTGCCGTAAAGCGCGTCTGCGATGGTGCTATGGTGCTGGACTGGCGCGAGCAGCAGTGCTGGTGCTTGGGCACCAGTGCGACTGTTGGCAGCACCAGCCATGCACCAGCCAAGAGTCGCTCGGTCGGCACAGGGCCTCCACGAGGGCATTCCGGGGGCGTAACTGAGCAGTGCAGTGGGCGGAGACGGCGGTTGTGACGTAGGACAGCTGTAGTGCCATATCCTAAAGCATGTCCCTGGCCAGTGTGGCCCCGATTTGGGCTGCTCCCACACACGTTTCTCTGCGTCTGCAAAACAGCAGGTACAGATCCAAGCAGCCCTATAGGGGCGCCTGGGGATTATGCGGGTGCAAGGGGAAAACCTCCCCTTGCCCTGCACGTTGCTGCCGCCGCCTCCTAATAATCCTCGGGATACAGCCCTGCTAGGTCAGCCTTATAAGGCCGGCTTAGTATAGAATTGTGCTCACAATCAAGCCAGATTGGTGCTTTTTTATATTACAGGAAGATTGTCTTATTCGGACATCCAAAATCCAGACTATTCTGAAATGCGAGCATTTTTGTCCAAGATGTTTTTTGTAAAAAACTTTCTGTAGTGTGAACACTATAGTGTTTTGTGTTCATTCCTATATACAGGCTATAAGTAGGGTGTGTGTGTGTTTGGTGATATTTTTTCCAACGTTTATTGATTAAAATAGCAAATTTCTGATTATTATTATTATTATTATTATTATTATTATTATTTAATTTAATTTAATTTAATTTAATTTAATTTAATTTAATTTAATTTAATTTATATCCCGCCTTTTTGCCCCAAGGCACCCAAGGCGGCTTACAACCATAAAATACAATAAAATCACAGTTTCAATTAAAAACAATAATTAAAAACAACATTAAAAAAATTAAAATTAAAACAAGCCCCGTGGATCCTAAAATATAAAGAGTCTAAAAAAACATGTGTTTTTATTCTACATTCTCAATCCAAGTTCTCATTTTTATTAATTTTAAATGCTTAAAAAGTATGCAGGTAGATGGTACAGGTGACATCGTGTCAGCAGATGCAGCCAACATTATTATTTCTAACTGGAAAGGTTGTCGATTTTAATTTCTGGAACATATCTTCAATACTAAATGTGGTGTTTTGTGCTTTTATTCAGATATTTTAACTGCCAAAAGGCAAATGTTAACACCCAAAAAGCGGTTTTCAACGAACGAAAAACTACCTCTAGCTATAAGTTCTATTCCAGGGCCGGCTCTAGCAGCGGCGGGGCCCAATGTGGGGCATTCCTGCGGGGCCCCCAACCCTCCCTGCAGGAAACCCCCCCCCCACTCACCAAGAAGAGCTCTGGTCGTGCCACGTGCAAAGCACGGCACGTGGACATAGTTGGTGGTGATACCATAACGTCACCGCCAACTGCTTCCAGGTGGCCCATTTTGGGCTGTTCAGAGGCAGAGGCAGGTGGGAGAGACCAAGGCAAAACTGCTCTGCTCGCCCCACTGACTTACAGCCCATAGAGATCCCAGCTGCAGCCACAGGCAATGTGCTCACCCTGCTAGTGCGGGGCCCCTGAAGCGCGGGGCCCGAGGTGACGACATTGGCTTAAAGCCGACCCTGTTCTATTCTCTGCTCTGTGGTGTATATACCTATACAGACATTGTTCAAAAAGAGGTCGGCAGACCCCCAAATAGGCAACCGTGAAGATGCAAGTGGAAGCATTTCCCGTTATATTTATGCATTCATTCTGAAATCCAGGCAAATCTAAAATGCAGACACCTTCCCATCCCAAGCAGTCCAGACAAGGGATACCCAACCTGTACCAGAAAACCAGCCAGCATGTGAATTTGTAGCCTCCCAGATTTTCATCCTTGGATTCATCTGACAATTGCAGCTTTAATTTGCTTAAAAGAGACATTTCAGAGCTGGGGCTGGTGAGCAGGGTCTTTGGTGCAAACGTCAGTTCTTAACACGCATCCGCCAAGAATTGCTAAAATCTTTGGGGATGTGGTCAGAGCTGTGGCTGCTTCCCTTGGGTCATTTTTCCCCTGATGGCACTACCAAGTGGGCTGTACTGGGTTGCAGAGGCAGAACTCACTGCTCAGCACCTGGGGCCGTGACGTCACCGTGAGCGCAATCCTAAACTGGAGTTAGGCCAGCATAAACTAAGCCAGCAAAGTTTGGCCAGCACAAGGGACACCGTAAAGTGTGTTTGGACCACTCTCGGAGTCAGGGAGGATGGCTCACGTCTGTGTGCTGGCCTCTCTGACTCCGAGAGTGGTCCAAACATACTTTACAGTGTCCCTTGTGCTGGCCAAGCTTTGCTGGCTTATTTTATGCCAGCCTAACTCAGTTTAGGATTGCGCCTTGTGTCACATGACATCATGACATCACTTCTGGTTACCCTATGTAGTGCAGAAGTGCAAGGCAGTCACTTCTAGGCTCTCTGCAGAGAAGGGGGTGCTTGCTGCATTGGGTTGCATCCAGTGGTGTCATTCAAATGATTTAGGAACAGGAACTCACTTTTGATTGGCGCTTGTCAGGAACCCGGAACCAGCCACGGAGCGCGTTAGGATCCGGAACGCCCGTTCTGGTCCGTTCCCCCTGAATGACATCACTGGTTGCATCCCCATTCCTCGTCCCCTTTGAAAGAGAAAGAACACAGGTGTGAAGCCACCTGCACCTCCTCTGTAACTAGAGCGGAGCCTGGGGGCAGACATGCCCCCCCAGCATAGCACCTGAGCCAGGTGCCCCTCTGTTTCCACCCTAGTTGCATCTGTGTTGGGCTATTTGTGATAATTTCCATCCCACTGCCTTTACAACAATTGAGAAAAACCCTCACTTTTATGGATGCCTCACCTGACTGCAATGCCAGGTTTGCTTTATCCATTCTTTTTATGTATGTTCCCATCACCTTAATGGGGGGGGGGGGAGAGAGAGAGAGAGAGAGAGAGAGAGAGCATCCTGGTCTTATAAATAGCACAGGAGTGTTTACAATGCTTTGTGGGGTCCGCATTAAACTAGTAATAAGTTGTAATAGCTTTTTGATTAACTCCTTGGCACTGGGAGTAAGATTTTACCTGGTTGCAAAACTCTCTATCTGGCAGTGGATACAGCAGGAACCACCTGCTCCAATGGATTAGTTCTGTAATTGAATTTCAGCTCACTTCAGTGAATGTGGTTTTGTTATGTTAGGTCCAGATTGTGGCTGGCCCTAAAACAGGCACAGGAAAGGAAGGATGAACAGGGACAGCTATCAGCTTCCTGCAAGAAGCCCAATCATAAATGCAAATTCTAGAAACAGAAAATGGTTAAGGGTTTGGTTGAATTAAAAAGGACGGACGGACGGACACACACACACACACACACACACACACACACACACACACAGAGAGAGAGAGAGAGAGAGAGAGAGAGAGAGAGAGAGAGAGAATGTTAAAAGTAGCCCTATAGCCTCTCTCATTGACTGAACTGATGAGATGTCATGCAACATTAACAAATAGTTTAACCGCTGTGACAATGCATTATAAATGGGTCAGTTTGTGGCACAACATAATAGAATTCATTCATTCACTTGTTTGTTTATATATATTCCACTTTCCCATGTCGAAGCAAATGCCCAAGGCAGTTTACAAGATCAGCCTGGTCTAAACTACCATTTTTTTCAATGGGGTTATTACAAATATATAATGTTCTATGATTCACCGAATCCTCAGCCCCAGATGTAGCCTCTACAGTGTGGTTCTCTCCTCTGGCTACATAAGCCTGGACTTGTCAAGTCAGGTATTCAAGGTCGTTTACCATTCTTTGCCAGCTGGCTGTCACACACACTTCCACGCTTCTTTCACTGTGTGCTAATCAACTCATCAGTGGCTCCGTTCTGCCACAACAGGCATTGCAGCTTGTCACAGCCTGGCACCTGTCTCCCATCCAAAAACATGATCGCAGACTCCTGCTTAGCTTCAGGCTATACTGGCAGCCCCTGCCCACATGCCTTTGCTGCAGTAACAGGAGCCTAGGCTTTGTGCTGACGGAACACAAGCACTCTCGGTGCAAAACCCAGATAGGGTTGCTTATATTTGAACATATACAGCTGCTTTTAAGGCAGTCAACCTATTGATCCCTCTAGTCCAATACTGTGTACTTGGACTGGTAGTAGCTTCGACTGGTAGTAGTCTTAGACAGGGTTTCTTATTATGTGCTACCTCAGTGGTATTCAAACGTTTTAGACTGGGATCCACTTTTTAGAATAGCGCTCGTGTCACACTCACTGGATGTGATGTCATTAACTTGGAAGTGATGTTGGGGCCAGAAGTGACATCATCAAGCAGAAAAGAGGTGGGGGGCTCTGCGTTTACATAAATAACAATTGGAGTACAAATGCTAAGATAATGGATACTTATTGTTCACCCGATTTGGAGTACCTGGCAGTGAAATGTCGCCCGTTCTATCTACCTCGTGAATTCAACAT
>JAJKFI010000044.1:5528824-5548456 GCA_029204185.1 Lerista edwardsae | reverse complement strand
ATAATAATAATAATAATAATAATAATAATAATAATAATAATAATAAGCAGGAAGTGCTGCATCGTAACACAATAAAATGACACTCCTGAAATGCAAACTGGCATTCTTGGACGGCAGCAATTGTACAGCTATGAAACATCCCTGACAAAAAGCTGGATTAGAACAAAATGTGATGTAAATGCACTGAACTAAAAACAAAATTTTTGAATTTTCCTCACTTGAAAATTCAAACTGTTAACTCTCACCAAGGGAATGTAACAAGAGTAAGGTCTGCAGTTTCCAAGATGGCTGCTCCCAGCTTTCCGCGACCCACCTGACATCAGGTCCTGACCCACCAAGTGGGTCCTGACCCACAGTTTGAATAACACTGTCTGAGAGCAAGCAAGAGAATTGGAGTGGCAACTCACCTTCCAGCACTAGTGCTGGGAACACTCACAGCAGTGATGCTGCTGGGGGGAAAAATAAACAGCAGAGCGATCCTGCTTTGATTGTGCTGCCTCCCCTGCTTCTTTCTTGACTCCCTTTACTTGTATATGACCTTCCCTGTCACTTGGTTCCTGCCCAGTTGCTGCTCGAACTATACAGTCTGGGTGGAGGATGCTGGGAGCTTGTCACCCCCGCGGGGCGTCCTGGGCCCCCCCGCCTGCTGCAGGCACGTACCTGAGGTCCCAAGGGGGTGAAGACCACCAGGATCGGGGACCTGGGGGGTCCGCAGCAGCCACAGGGGGACAAGAGAAGAAGGGCCCTCGCCCACGCCCCGCCTGTGGAAGAGCAGCAGGGAGCTCAAGGGGCCGTCCCCGCCCCCTCCCGGGGGGCGTCAGGGAGGAGCAGCCCACCCGGAGCCAGGACAGAGGTGGACTGGCACCCCTTCCCCCAGAAAGAGGGGGGGAGAAACCAGGGAAGCTCAGGAGAGCTGGCCCCAAGCCCTGTAGGCCTGAAGCCTAAAGGGCGGGGCCAGGGAAGCCTGAGGGAAGCACCTTTAAACAGACCCAGCCTCTATCAAGCCCAAGGCCCCACCCTGGGCCTGAAGGCTGAATTAATAGACAGCCCCAGGGCACGCCCCCAGGAAGGGGCAGGGCCTGCTTCCGGGGCTTCAGGCCTCATAAGAGGTTGGGACAGGGAAGAGAGCGGTCGCTCTTGGGCACGGGACGGAGGTCCAGTAGCCAAAGGGGCCACGGGGATTGGCCATCCTCCTCCCCTTCTTGCCTCAGTCAGAGGAATCACTGGAGGCCGATCCGAGGGCCTTACTAGACAGGAACCGGACCCCTTGTTGGAGGCTCTAAGAGCACGGTGCCCTGGATTCTCCCCCATAGGACGGGGGCTGTTTCACCCTCCCCCACAGTACCCAGAGGTTCGTCCAGGCCCGACGGGTGGGCTCCAAGGAACCCCGGCTGCTGCCCTGTTGAACATCGGCCTGCCAGTGGGACGGGACGCCGAGCCCCCCAGGGGGCCCAGCCAGAGCGAGACCCCCCGGAGTGGACCTCGCCGCAGGTCCACCTAGCCTACTGAGGGGCTGAGAGGGAGACCCCCAGAGGGGCCCGTGACGCAACGCGGCCCCTTTAAATGCAGCACTGATGAATGTAAAGTGCCTGACTCGAATAAAAGCCTTGCCTAAGACGACAGTGTCTACTGCCTGTTTATCGAAGCGCAACCATCACCAGGAGCGGCAACGGAGGTACGCTCACCATCGGCAGGTAATGTCCTTCCCTCCTGCCGACGCCCCGAGGGAGACGACGACCACAGAGCTGAACGAGACTTCCTGTGGGGACCAGCAGGGGGCAGAAGTAAGGAGTGCGCTGCAGGAGCACTGTGTTGAGTTGCCATTTGCTGCTTGGTAAGGAAGAGGAAGTCCATGGGGTTTTATTTTGGCCACCTCAGGAGAAGAGAGGACTCTTTAGAAAAGAAGGGGCTGGGGCACCTCCCTTATGAAGAAAGACTACAGCGTTTGGGGCTCTTCAGCCTAGAAAAAAAGGCGCCTGAGGGGGGACATGATTGAGACATACAAAATTATGCACGGAAGGGATAGAATCGATAGAGGGATGTTCTTTTCCCTCTCTCAAAACACCAGAACCAGGGGGCATCCGCTAAAACTGAGGGTTGGGAGAGCTAAAACAGATAAAAGGAAGTACTTTTTTACCCAGCGGGTAGTTAATCTGTGGAACTCTTTGCCACAGGAGGTGGTGATGGCATCTGGTCTTGATGCCTTTAAGAGGGGATTGGACAGATTTCTGGAAGAAAAGTCCATTGTGGGCTATAGGCCATGATGGATTGTGCAACCTCCTTACATTAGTAGTAGGCTACTTCAGAGTACTGGGTGCAAGAGAGTGGCAACAGGATGCAAGCATCTTGTTGTCTCATGCCTCCCTGGGGCACCTGGTGGGGCCACTGTGAGATACAGGAAGCTGGACTAGATGGGCCTTTGGCCTGATCCAGCAGGGCTCTTCTTATGTTCTTATGTTCTTACCCTCATGCTGGGAAAGATGGAAGGCAAAAGGAGAAGGGGGCAGCAGAGGATGAGATGGTTAGATAGTGTCACCAAAGCAATGGACATGAAATTGGGTGAACTCCGGAAGCTGGTGGAGAACAGGGGGACCTGGTGTGCTGTGGTCCATGAGATCGCGAAGAGTTGGACTTCGCAACTGAACAACAACAAAGGAAGAGGAGGAGGAGGAGGTGGCCACAGTAAGGGGGAAAAGGGAGTGAGAAAAATAGGATGGAGAATTACGGTGCTGGTTCAACTTGGGTTGGACCTGAAGGCAGCTTTAGATGTTCCACCTCAGTCACATGATCCAGCCCTGAAGATGGTAGCCTCGATTAGCTTCATAGCAGTTGGCTTCAAAGCACAGCTACACAGACCGCAGTCCTAGTCCTATGCAATGCCTGGAATCCAAGAGCTGCAGTCAGGACAAGAAACAACGGCCTCTGCTGGGTCCGAGGCAGTGACCTAGAAAGGAACTGTAGCTGTCACCCGGATTCCACCCCTCCGCAGCATCCGGCCCCAAGCTGGCATTTCTAAGCCCACGCCTTCTCCTTTTCAGCATCTTAATTGATATTTTTTTTCACTAATTAACACCACCGCTCTACCACTGTTGCTGTAATTATTAATGATCAATTAAAGCAGTGTAGGATGCTTTGGAAAGGAACACAAAGAAAATTAAACCCTCTCTAGCATGAAGAGATAATGAATTTTGCAAAGTCTCGGTTGCCATGGCTACTTGAGTTGCCTCCCTCTCTGAGCTTCAGTTGTCCTAAAAAAAAAAAAGAAGAAGAAGAAGAAGAAGAAGAAGCCCCTGAATGGACCCAAGTCTGCAAGTGCTGAACGACCCACTTAAATTCAGCATGTGGCTTGCATCAGGGCTACATACAGGATGCCTTACTGCAGCTCACTTTTAATCCTTTGGGTGAGTTGGGTGGTGTCATTTTTTTGTTCTTTGCGCCAGTCAATCCCACCCGGTCCTGGGCAGAGGATTGTACGATGATAGATGACATATCATGACTAATTAGATAATGTGAGGTTGTAAGCCCTAATAGACACAATGCATCTTTAAGATTTGTTGTTTCTTCTGAAAAGGGCAGCGCGCACACTGACGGAACAGAGCCATTCATTTCCCATCCATTCCATTTGTGAGCAATCCTTCACGTGAAATGGAAACAAGGTGTATGACATGCCAATTAACACATGTTAAGAATGCGGGTGCTTTTTCTCCAGTCCCCTGGTGCCACCACTGCTGACTAGTGATAAAGAAGTTGATTTAAAGGAGGGAGCCGATATATGGGAGAACAGGAGGGGGGGAAAAAGAAGAAGTAAACCTCTGTCTTTATTGGGAGCATTGACAATTAACAACTGAAGTCTGAATGCAGGCAACCCAGCCCGGCAATTAGAGAATGTCTCGGACAAGTGAACTATCCTAGCAAGAGAATTTGAACTTTCCCAGTCTAGTGGGGGGGGGGAACCAGACTTGAAAGAATATATTATTCCCTTATTTCTCTCGTCTGGTTGGCTCTTGGGTTGCTTTAAACAAGGGGGATAGAAGGGAAGGATTAGCTTCCTGCTGCAGACTGGAAGAAAACTATGGAAATGTGGGAGATGCTGAAGATTTGCAAAAAGGCTGTTTAGACGACAAGCTGCTTTTTCTCCCCCTTGCCGTCGCCCCTATGGGGAGCTGACATGGAGAGACAGGTTCGCAAAGCTTGTGTTTGTGTGTGTTTGGGGAGAAGATGAAGAATATGTGCGCACTCTGATTGTGGTTTTTTTTTTTTAGTGATAATCGTGACTTTTTTGTGGACGGCGATGTTTTCCACAGAACATGTGTCAGCCAAATGATTCTTGAGTCTTTGAAGGAGGGGAAGGAGGGGGAAAGGGGGCCTGTGGATTAGAAGCACAGAGGGGGGAAATGATACTATGCAATGGGGCTGCTCGGGTTTGTAAAACTTGGGAGGCTTTCATGTCAAGCGATGGTCTCAGGACTGTCAACAAGCTCCCCTTCCTCTCCCTCCCTCCAGAAATAATCTTCTGACAGCCTCTTTTCAGCATCTTTCCTCTGGTCACGGGGAAATGTGCGCTGCTGTCTCCACAGCTGGTGCGGTGCCAAGAGACTAATAACACAGCGTTCCCTTTAATGAGGTGGCAGCCTTCCTATTTCGGAAAATTAGGAATGTCAGTTTGCAGTAATTTCTGCCCTGGAGAAGCTGTGCTCATATCACCGTCTCCCAGCAGCACCCAGAAGAAAGCGCGGCCACTATTTTCATTCCCAGGTCAAGCTTGAATTCCTGCACTGAATGTCTCTCTGTAGCTCCCCAATCTAGTAAACAGGCCCTGCTATACAACTCGGAGAGGTAATTCTTCCTCATGCAAAATTTGGTTCGAGACAGTTCTTGCCACGTTGGTTCTTTCCCCCAAAATAAACCCTGATAAGGTTGGCCTAGGTCGGAGCAACCCAAACAGCCACAGAAACTTTTGGGTCCTATAGAATTCTGAGGCAGCAACGCCTGATGATGAAAGCATTACATGAAAATGTGCACAATCAGTGGAGAAGGAAATCTGATTAGAGATCTCCCCTTATCTACTTGGAAGAATTTTGCAAAAAAAAAAAAAAAATCAACAGATTTCATTCCAGAAAAAAAGAATGAGTAGGGATGTTTGAAAATTGTGCGGGTTTTGTTTTTTAAAATTTCAGTATTTGAAAGGCAGAAAGCAGTGTTTTTTTATTTGAAGTTCTCATTCCAAGTTCTCATTTTTAATAATTTTAAATGCCAAGTGTACTAGATAGGCGATATAAGTGATATAGTGACAGCAGATGCAGCCACAGTATTATTTCTAATTAGAAAAGTAATGGCGCAATCCTAACCTGGAGTTAGGCTGGCACAGTTAGGCCAGCAAAGTTTGGCCGGCACAAGGGACACTGGAAAGCACCTTTGGACCACTCTTGGAGTCAGAGAGGCCAGCACACAGACATGTGCCATCCTCCTTGACTCCTAGAGTGGTCCAAAATACTTTACTGTGTCCCTTGTGCTGGCCAAACTTTGCTGGCCTGACTGTGCTGGTCTAACTCCAGGTTAGCCTAACTCTAATTTCTGGAAAATAGCTTAAACACCAAAATGTGGTGTTTTGTGTTTTTATTCTAATATTTTAATACCACAAATGGAGCGTTTTGTGTTTCTATGCATTTTAAACAACCATCACCACCGCCACCACAACCAAACACCCTTAAGAATGAGAAATAAATCACTCACCCATTGTCATATATAATTTATTTATACTGAGCCCAGGACTGACTATTTGGCCTTGCAATGCCTTCCCATTGTGAAGCTAGTGGGGGAGAAGAAGGAAGATTAGAGCATCCTCCATGTGAAAAATAGGTCCTGGATCCCAATGTTCAGATTCTAAAAATGATTACAAGCTCTGCTTACTAATGGTCCAGTCTTATCCTCAGATGCCCTGTGGGATGTAGTGGCACTGACACAGCTTCCACTGAACGCTTTGGGGCAGCTGGGGCAGTCAGAGAGGTAAGTCAAGAAATACTTTACTTACCTCCTCTGCCATTTCCTGGTCACCAGTGGATCTCACTGGAACTACAGCAGCTCTTTTGCTGGTGTAAATCTGGTAGGTCCAAGGAGGCATGTGAGTTGGTCTGGGGCTCTGGATCTGCTGTCAAAATCTGCCCTGTCCCATCCCCAGACCAGCCCACTCTCCATTCTGATCTGCACCTACCACCGACTTACCAGGCACGGTGGAGGTTTCTGTGGGCCGCTGTTGCCTGTGCACAGCCTTTGAGCCTTTGTGTTGGCAGCAGCTCTACAGAGCTGCTGCTGCGCTAGTGGCCTACAGGTGCAATGGCATGCCATGAGATTCGCCAGCATATCCCGCTCATAAAATTGGGCCGTTAAGGTAGGATTCAGTTTAAGATGGATTAAAGGATATGATTAGCGGTGTCATCCTGGCGGAACGGCCCGGTACGCCGTTCCACCAGTTCTGCGGACGGGCCCCGGCCGCGCCACCTCTCCCGAGGACGGGCGAGCTGCTCCTGGGCCCACCCGCCCTCCCTCGCGTCCTGAATCACTCTGAAATGGAGTGATTTGGGCGCTGTGAGGCACAGGGGCGGAGGGGCGGAGGGCTGTCAATCATCCATAGGGGCGGAGGGCTGTCAATCATCCGGGCGTTCCGGTTCCTGGCGCGCCCGGATGACGTCTCTGGATATGATACTCAGGGCGTAAACCAACTTTCCAGCACTGACATAGCTATGCCAATGGAACATGTGCTGCATCCTGCAGTGGAATAGTAGTCACAGAAGTCTTCTTCAGGTAAGGGAATAAGAACGTAAGAATAAAAGAAGAGCCCTGCTGGATCATGCCAAAGGCCCATCTAGTCCAGCTTCCTGTATCTCACAATGGCCCAGGTAATCTGGCCTAGCAGCAGCTCTCCAAGGTCTCAGAATGAGGCTGTTTCTTGCCCTGCTCCTAAGATTCTTGCAACTGGAGATGCCACGAATTCAGGCAGGGACCTTCTGCAAGCAAAACATGTGCTGTGCCGCTGATCTATGGCCCCTTCCTTCATGAGTACTTTCAAGTATTTAGTTTCTATTGCCCTTTTCCAAGGGCTCAAGGTAAATGCCTGTAAATATGAAGCAGCAAGACAGATTGCTGTTGTTGAACCGTTTAAAGACTCAGATTGCAGTCCTGTACACACGTGCTGAGATCCAACCCCGTCAATTCAAACGGCAGAAGATACTTTTTGAGCATAAGACTGAGCTGCAAGACACAAGGGCGTTGAGGCAAGTTTAGAACAGAACAGGCTTGTCCAAAACGTTTTGTATTGTGACTAAGGGTGCAATCCTATCCAATTTTCCAGCACGGACATAGCCATGCCAATGGGGCATGTGCTGCACCCTGCAGTTAGGGACAGTTACAGAGGCCTCCTCAAGGTAAGGAAACGTTTGTTCTCTTACTTCAGAGCTGCATTGCCCTTACTCCGGTGCTGGAAAGTTGGTTAGGATTGTGCCATAAGGCTGTGATGCTATGCACTCTTAACCAGAAATTAGCTCTATCAAACATAATGGGACACTTTGAAGTAAACACTCATAGGCATTAGACTGCGAGAGGCATCCACCTCCCTTTGAAGTCAATAGCAAATATCTGATTGATTTGAATGGTTTCACCTACCCATCATGGCCTGTGGCCTGTGGTGGACTTTTCTTCTAGAAATCTGTCCAATCCTCTCTGAAACGCTTCCAGGCCAGACACCATCAGGGAGTTCCACAGGTTATTTACCTGCTGGGTAAAAAACGTATTTCCTTTGATCTGTTCTCACACTCCCAATACTCAGTTTCAGAGGATGTTCCCTAGTTCTGTTGTTGTGAGAGAGGGAAAAGATTCTCTATCCACTCTAGATACCATTATAAAACAAAGACCATTTGTAAAACAAAGGAGAGACCCAGTGGCGTTTCTACAGGGATGGCAAAGCTCTAAGTTTTGCAAGAAGCCTTACCTTGCAGTGGAGATTACTCCTCTCCTGCACCGTTTTAGCCAATCTTGGCGTTGCTTACTGGCTACAGCAGCAAGGGAGAGGAGGGATTTACACGACAGGGTAAGGCTTCTTGCAAAACTTAGAGCTTTGCCATCCCTGTAGAAATGCCTCTGGAGAGACCATACAACTGACATTTGGTGTTGTATCTCTGGCAACTACCTACTGGTTGAATATCAGGCTGCCAGTGAGCTGAACATTTGGAATCAGAACTTTAATGTTGTGGTAAAATTAGAAATGATCTATGAAGTGCAAAGGAAAAGAAATGAGTAAAATTCAGTGCTTTTCAATTTGTTTTTTTTTTCCCCCAAGACTAAAACTTCAAGGCAATTTTATCTCCTGTTGAGACTGTTCCATGGTTATGTGACAACAAAGAGAACAAAAAGAAAGTAACATTATTTATCACCAAATCTATTTGTAATCCAAATAACTTTTTGAAACATTTATTTCCTTTCACGTTTTGCTTATGCTTCAATGAAGACGTTTGCGTACTTCAGACTTCGTCATTCAATGCCATACCCTGCCGAGCACCTGTGTTGACTTCTGCATTGACTTTATGGCAATTAATAAGAAAAAAAAGACCTCATCAAATGAAGGGTGATCATTAACATATGAATCACTTGCCATAATATGCCGTCATTGTAGTAGGTATCACCAGACAGTAGTTCACCTACTTCAGTAAGAACAATGGCATCAGGCCATCAAATCCTCTTTGACGGTGGTTCTCAATTGGTTTAGAGGCCCTAGAGCAGCGCTCCCCTGACTACGGCCTGCAGGCTGGATCAGGCACATTGCTGAAGCCTTTTCCACCGTGAGCAGCACTTACCTTTCCCATTCCCTGCCAGCCTCCTCCCAACTTCCTGCCCTCATCTCACTGGTGATAGAAACAGCAGCCGTGAATGGGGAATGACAAGGGTTTTTTCCCCTCTCCCCTCAATTGCCCTGATGTGCTGTTCTCCAGTGAAGAACTTATCTGTTGTTGGGAATGGGCCATTTTGGACCCCGTTATTCGCCAAGTCTGAGTCTGGAGAAGTTCACCATCTTCTTCAGTTCAAAAAGGACATAGTGGAGCTGGAAAAGGTGCTGAAGAGAGCGATGAAAATGATTACGGGGCTGGGGCACCTCCCTTATGAAGAAAGACTGCAGCGTTTGGGGCTCTTCAGCCTAGAAAAAAAGGCGCCTGAGGGGGGACATGATTGAGGCATACAAAATTATGCACGGAAGGGATAGAGTCCATAGGGGGATGTTCTTTTCCCTCTCTCACAACACCAGAATCGGGGCATGCGCTAAAACTGAGGGTTGGGAGAGTTAAAACAGATAAAAGGAAGTACTTTTTTACCCAGCAGGTAATTAATCTGTGGAACTCTTTGCCACAGGAAGTGGTGATGGGATCTGGTCTGGATGCCTTTAAGAGGGGATTGGACGGATTTCTGGAGGAAAGGTCCATCGTGGGCTATAGGCAATGATGGATTGTGCAACCTCCTTACATTATTAGTAGGCTACTTCAGAGTACCGGGTGCAAGTGTGATCTCATGCCTCCCTGGGCCACCTGGTGGGCCTTTGTGAGATACAGGAAGCTGGACTAGATAGGCCTTTGGCCTGATCCAGTGGGGCTCTTCTTATGTTCTTATGTTCTTACGTTCTTAGGAGCTAAGATGAGGAAACAGGACTGTGGCAGTCTGGGGTGGCACCAGCAGTTTGGTCTTTGGGGGCACATGGCCCCCTGTCACCAGAAAGCCTCAAGCCATTGGTGGACAGAGCAGAGAGGGAAGAGGAAACAATTGTGCTTTCTGTGTGCCAGCCAATGGGGATATATCAACCAGCCAGCAGCCTTGGGGAAGAGAGCAAGGAGGGAGTGCAATTGCTGCAGGTTGGTAGTTGGGAGAAATGTTCCCCAACCCCAAAGGCTGAAGGGGAAGGAAGGACCATGTGTGTGGAATGTAACCTGGTGTTTCAGGATGGGGGCGAGACCTATCGGAGGCATTTTGGTAAGTACTGCAGGTGCCACAATGTGCCATGTAAGTAGCCCCTCCCACTCACCATTGAGGTGCCTGCAGGACTTACCATGGCACCTCCTGTAGCTATGCCATTGGAGAGAAAGGAAGTGAAAATTGAGAGGAGGGCCTGCGGTTGCCTCAAAATGTAAGGGTAAAGTCAGGATATAAATGTTTTACAGTAAAAAAATTTTTGTAGATGGTGTCCCAAGTGTCTGACAGCTCCTGGCAGTGGCATAGCCATAGGCCAAAACACTATGTACAGCACTGCAATGTGTCATGTAAATCGCCCCTCTCCCTTGCTGTCGGAGCCAGACCTGGTGGCCAAAGTAACATGGAGAAGACACCTCCACGTTACTCTGGCCACTTGGTGTGTCCCCTGTGGCAAATGGGAAAGGTCATTTACACAGCATGTTGAGCTATCATAAATAGTGTTTTAACCCACATTTAGCTATCCCACTTGCACTGGGTGCCGATTCTGCCAGTACTGGGCAACAGGCGTGGACTGATGGTTGAGCTGCTGGTACTGCCTGAAGCTAAGCAGGAGAATCTTTGGTCTATTTTTGGATGGGAGACAGAACGCCAAGCTGCGAGAAGCTGCAGTACCTGTTGTGGCAGAACGGGGTCACCGTGGAGCTGATTAGCCAGTGCGGAAATGTGGTGAGAAGGCCAACCAGCAAAAGAACGGAGTCCAACCTTGAGGACCTGTCCAGGCTGGACTTATGATCACAGCTGAAGCTTGATGTCTCATGGCCAGAGGAGAGAACCACCCTGTGAAGGCTGCATCTGGGACTGAGGATTCGGTGAATCGCAGAATACTGTATATTTGTAAAAAAAAACCATTGAAAAATGGTAGTTTGGACTAGCCTGCCCATGTAAGCTGCCTTGGGCATTTGCTTCAGCATGGGAAAAGTGGGGTATAAATTCTTCAAAATAAATAAAATAAAATAAATACTCCTGTGAATAGGCTTTTCGTCATTTTATTACCCTTGTTCCTGGATTTTTCACAGAAGCTAGACACACAGAAATTTCAAACATGAGACTTTTACCGTCCCAGAGATGAGAGATGGGAAAAGCTTCACTCGCTCAATTTCTGCGTGTCAAGCTGCTGCTAAAGGTGATGATGAGAAGACTCCCCAAGTCTGATTTTTAAGGGATCCGTTAAAGCAGACGAATGTTTCATGGATGAACTATATGAAGCCTCAAGGCCATGACAGCTTCCCAAAGAAGTTGTCAGCAATGCACAGGGGCTTTGTAGCTGCCCTGCAACCTGCGCTCTTCCTGACCTGGATGAGGCCTTCCTGGCCACCCTCCCATTTTGAATTACTTATCAGAGACAAACGTTGCAAAGAAGGTTCTGAATCATGAATCGGATGGTGACTTTACCTAGTGCTCTGAAATTACTAATTCACAAACAAGGTCGTCCCTCCTCCTGGTGACATCATCAAGTGCTGCTCCTAGATAGGAAGTTACCCCTTTCAACTATCAATCATATCCACCCGGAGAGCGCAATCCTAACCTGGAGTTAGGCTGGCACAGTTAGGCCAGCAAAGTTTGGCTGGCACAAGGGACACTGGAAAGTATAGTATGTTTGGACCACTTTTGGAGTCAGAGAGGCCAGCACTCAGACATTCGCCATCCTCCCTGACTGCAACAGTGGTCCAAACATGCTTTAAGGTGGCCCTTGTACCTTGCACTTTGAGAGTCCCTGGACACTCCAGAGCAATGGTTCTCAAACATTTTAGCACCAGGTCCCACTTTTTAGAATTACAATCTGTTGGGACCGACCAGAAGTGATGTCATTAACCTGGCTAGAAGTGGCATCATCGAGCAGGAAACATTTTTTACACCTCCATACAACAAAATCAAATCATATCAATTAAATAAGTAAATCAAGTTCATTACAATAAGATTACAGTAAGTACAAGTTCATTTAGAAATAAAATGAAGACAAACCCTCCTAACACTTCCAAGCAGTGCTGATCCATTTTTAAAAAAGGCATCCCCAGGCATCCCCAAAGGCTGCAATCCTACCTACACATACCCAAAAGTAAGCCCGTTGACTATCATTGTTAAAACCATATACATAGTAGGCCAGTAGTATTCAAGCATTTCAGACCGGGACCCACTTTTTAGAATGGCACTCATGTTGGGACCCACCGGAAGTGATGTCATTAACCTGGAAGTGATGTTGTGGTGGAAAGTGACATCATCATGCAGGAAGTGGTTGTTGCAGTTTCACACCACACACTCCAGAACTGGTTGAAACTGGCATTCCGTCTCTCCGTCTGCAGATCAGATAGAGCACCTGCGTGTCCTTGGGTGTTCAGCTTCCCAGCTTGTTAGTGCAATCTGCTACACAGTAGCTGAACTCCCTTTAGTTAGTGTAACATAAGCAGGCAAAGTTTCTCACGGGAAGCGCTGGCTAGCAAACATCCACTTTCTCATGAGATCATGATGTTCAAAGGGACACCCCATTGGGTAACATGGGGCACAAGGGTCTTCAGGTACCCACCTACCAGATATACTCTAGCTGCACCCTTTGTTCTTGTGTCTGTACCAGGTCTGTACCATGCGTGCGCACTGAGACTGAGAATGTAACAACATGCGTTGAAAAGCCGCTTGTACGCGGCAAGCCTTCGCCGGCTTTCGCTGACCGGCAAACTTCTTGCTTTCTGACTATCGCTACTGTAACCAATAAAAGACTTTGTTATGGAAATGTAGCGATCTCGTCGTTTCTCCGCTCCGCCAGCGCGAGGCAAGCGCTGAATGGGTCCACAAGCCCCCAACTCTGCTACAAACAATCCAAACAAACAACAGGTTATGGGGTCCATAACTGCAACAGGTTATGGAAGATTCAGCCGTAACCCTGCAGGGGTTTGCCGCGGACCCGATCCATGGAGCAGAGACTGAGTTGTGAATGTGGCTGCATCCCTGCACTCGCGGACATACTGACAGATGTCTGATGAGGAAGGAGCAACCGGTGGAGTCAAGGAGGAGACAGAGGAAGACCTTGGAGACGGCGCAGGGGAAGAGGACGTTGGCGACCCAGGAGAACCCGAGCAATCCGGGGAAAGCGAAGAGGGCGAATCGGAAGACGACGATCTCGGACCTCTCCTTCCCCCTCCGGAGGCTCCCGTCGGCCAAGCACCTGCCCCGCCGCCGCCGCCGCTCGTCCCAGGACAAGGTCCTTTCTTCCCTCTGATACCACCTCAAGTTCCACCGTTGCAGCCCGCTGCGCCCGGAGCCGGGATGGCGCAGCAACCTCCCGCCGCCCCGACGGCGCCTTTCAACATTGTCATTCCGCTTCTCAACGACAGCAACTATGTGCAATGGGCACACAAGATGCGGTTGCTGCTGGAAAAGGACGATCTTTGGCAGCGCACTCAAGCGCTCCCCACGAGCCCTGCAGAAGAAGCAGCTGACAGGAAGGCAAAAGCGACCATCGGTCTTGCAATCTCTGAAGATCTCTTAGTTTATTGTCGCGATCTTGAACATGCTATGGACTATTGGAACACGTTAAGGGAGCTGTTTGCACGTGCATCCCTGACTTCCAGCATGGTTCTGACGCGCAAATTGTGGCGGTCGCGTCTTGAACCTGGAGGCGACTTACGTGTACACCTAAGAGCAATGCAGCAAAACCTCAAAGACCTTGAAGCAATCGGGGAACGTGTTGAGGAAAGGCTCAAAGTTTTTGCAATCCTCAATTCCTTGGATGAAACGTGGGACATGTTCACCCTCACTTTGGAATCTATCCCTGTGGCACAACTGACGGTCACCCATGTTGTCGCACGGCTTCTCGAGGAAGCGCAAAAAAGGGCAGACAACCAGAGGGAGCGAGAATTCAGAAAGGGGAGGAACAATATTCCTGGGAAAAAGCAGCAGCATCCCAAGGATGAGTCCCAGGCGCAAGTGTGCGCCGGTGTGAGACAGTGCTATGTGTGCGGATCAAATCAACATCTCGCATACCAGTGTGCCAAGAAGAAAGGAGGCTCCAAGAAGAAGAAAAAGCCCCAAGGTAAGCAGGGCACGGGGCAAGGACAGTCTCCAAAGCCCCATGCACAGCAACCCAAAGCGAGCATCGCTTTCGTGGGTTCAGCGGAAGGTAGGCGGACGCGAGGATCCTGGTTGTTGGACTCGGGAGCAAGCCACCATATTGTGACATCCGCTGACTTACTCACGAGCAAGTGCGAGACGGATCGTGAAACTGTCGCACTCGCAAATGGAACAACAGCGCCAGTAAAATGCGCTGGAGAGGTTTTTCTGCCACAACTGCAGGCTACCTTGAAGAATGTGCTGTGTGTGCCAACAATGTCGAGAAATCTGCTTAGCCTTGGCACCCTTCAAGAAGATGGATTTAAAGTGACTTTCCAAGACGACGTCTGCACACTTGAGAGGGGGAATCTTTCTGTGGCTGTCCCCCGAGTGTATCGGCTGTTCGTGCTTGGAGCGCAAGCAACAGGGAGTCAACAGGCAACTGTGTGCTTCAATCAACCAAAGCACCGATCCTGTGGACATTTGTGGCATCTGCGACTAGCACATTTAAATCATGACTATGTGAAAAAGACAGCTGAACTTGTGCACGGAATGGACTTAAAAGATTGCGATGCTTTTGTGGACTGTGATGTGTGCAAACTCACCAAATCGCATCGAGCATCCATCCCGAAGTTCAGCAGCCGTCAGACTCAAACCCCCTTCCAGCTGGTGCATATGGACTTAATTGGCCCTATGAAGAAGACAGCCGGGGGGGCGCAATATGTTCTTACGCTCGTGAACGATGCTACGAGGTATAGTTTTGCATTTTTAATGCGCCAGAAGTCTGAGGCTTTTAATAAAATCCGCAATTGGGTCAGGTGGGCGGAAAGGCGGTTTGGCCATCGCATAGTGGCGATCCAGACCGACCGGGGAGGTGAATTTCTGAGCAGGGAGATGTCTCAATGGTTGGAAAAGCAGGGCATCACCCACAGACTCACCGCTCCCCGCACCCCAGAGCACAATGGGGTGGCGGAGAGGAAAAACGGTGAGCTGCAGAGCATGGTAAGAGCGCTGATGGAGCAGTCAAAGCTACCCAAAGGGTTGTGGGGAGAGGCGATGAAATATTCTGTGTTTATTTCAAATAGAGTTTACCACCGTTCGATTGACGGGGTCCCCTACACCAAGCTATTCGGCAAACCACCCAATCTTGCATTTCTAAAGACGTTCGGAGCACACGCCTTTGTACATGCAGATCGGGAAACACGCAGAAAAGATGATCCGCGTGCCAGGCGGCTGCAGTTCATTGGGTTTGAACCGAATTGCAAAGCGCTCAAATTCCTCAATCCTGACCACAAAACTGTCACAATATCCAACTCTTACGATTTCTCTGAGCAAGGTTTGCTGCCAGATCATGCTGACAGAACAGTCAGCATCCCCACACAAGCTGCAGAAAGTGGGGGGGAGGCAAGATTAGAAAGCGTTCCCGATCAACCAGCATCACCTCAGCTCCAGCCATCTCCTGTCACACCAGCACGTCCTGACAGGCTGCTGGAAGAGGGGGGGGCCACTCCGGGGTTAGATACAAGCACGTCTTCTGAGGAAGCTACACCGGAACAAGCTGTTCCAACCAGACGCATCCTTCCTCCAAGGGCTTTGCGTGGGGTTCCACCCCAAAGATTAACCTACCAGGTGGAGGCAGGAAAGGTACCTCAGACTTACCAAGATGTAATGGAGTTACCACAAACCCAAAAAGAAGAATGGCTGCAAGCTATTCGGACTGAATTAAGGGCAATGCACGACTTAAAGGTTTTTGAGCCAGCAACATTACCAGCTGGAAAACATGCGATTGATTCCAGATGGGTGTTTGTTCTCAAGGATAGGGAAGGTGCTGAGCCATTAAAGAAAGCCCGATTAGTCATCCGTGGCTGTAAGCAAATTCCAGGTGTAGATTTCGAGGAAATCTATTCACCCACACTCTCAGCCACTACGCTACGCGCCGCGCTTGCCGTAGCCGCCAGCAAAGGTTTTCAAGTTCACCATTTTGATGTTGGGACGGCTTACTTGCACGCAAACCTGCAAGAGGAAGTGTACATCACAATACCTCCAGGGGTGCAAAGCGATTACTCACATTTTCGCCTTCGGAAAGCTGTTTATGGGTTGAAGCAAAGTGGAAGAAGCTGGCACTTATGCCTTAAAGAGCAGCTGCAAAAATTGGGGTTCACCCCCTCCGCAGCTGATCCATGCCTTTTCAGAAAGGGAAAAGGGAAGGAGTTGTGTGTTCTTTTGTGTTATGTTGATGATTTGCTGGTCCTCGCGAGGACACAACAACAGATCAATCAGATCACATTACAACTGCAAAAAGCATTCACACTGAAATGTCTTGGTCCTGTCAGTCAGTACCTAGGGGTAGAGATCGAACGCACAGCTGACAGTGCTGGTTTTCTCCTCAGTCAGGAGAAAAAGATCTCCGATCTACTCCAGATCTGGGGCATGCAAGACTGCAAGGCTGTTTCATCTCCAATAGTGATGGGGAGAGGGGAAAAAGCAGAGGAGTCTGCACCATTTCCAAACCAGAATATGTTCCTTTCACTGTTGGGTTCACTCACACATCTTGCGTGCTGGACGCGCCCAGACATTAGTGTTGCAGTCAATCACCTGAGCAGAAAAGCTGCAAATCCCACACAGGCAGATTGGATAGCCTTGAAACGCATCCTCAGGTACTTGAAAGGCACAAGTAGCCACAGGTACCACATCACCCCAAAAGGAGCACTGCAATTGGAAGTTTTTGCAGACAGTGACTTTGGGGGGGATGACACAAGGAGATCCACCACAGGCTATGCCATACGCCTTGGGAATTGCGTGATAGATTGGGGCTCACACAAGCAAAAGACTGTCGCTTGTTCTACTCTAGAGAGTGAGTACATAGCCCTAAGTCATGTGACCAACTACCTACACATGCTCAGGCAATTGATGTCGGATTTGGATACTTCACAAACAAATCCAATCCAGATCTGGATGGACAACCAGTCCGCAATCCAGATTGCTGGGTCAGAACGAATCCGGATGCACTCTAAGCATGTTGACATAAAGCATAAACATGTCAGAGAGGCAGTTCAAAATGGGGACATTGACGTGCTTTACTGTCCATCGCAAGAGAACATCGCAGATATCCTGACCAAAGCACTTCCTGCGCCACAATTCAAACAGGCAGTTCAAATGTTAGATTTGGCGCCAAAAGATGACTTCCGAGACGTAATGGGGGGGTGTTGCAGTTTCACACCACACACTCCAGAACTGGTTGAAACTGGCATTCCGTCTCTCCGTCTGCAGATCAGATAGAGCACCTGCGTGTCCTTGGGTGTTCAGCTTCCCAGCTTGTTAGTGCAATCTGCTACACAGTAGCTGAACTCCCTTTAGTTAGTATAACATAATCAGGCAAAGTTTCTCACGGGAAGCGCTGGCTAGCAAACATCCACTTTCTCATGAGATCATGATGTTCAAGGAGCACCCCATTGGGTAACATGGGGCACAAGGGTCTTCAGGTACCCACCTACCAGATATACTCTAGCTGCACCCTTTGTTCTTGTGTCTGTACCAGGTCTGTACCATGCGTGCGCACTGAGACTGAGAATGTAACAACATGCGTTGAAAAGCCGCTTGTACGCGGCAAGCCTTCGCCGGCTTTCGCTGACCGGCAAACTTCTTGCTTTCTGACTATCGCTACTGTAACCAATAAAAGACTTTGTTATGGAAATGTAGCGATCTCGTCGTTTCTCCGCTCCGCCAGCGCGAGGCAAGCGCTGAATGGGTCCACAAGCCCCCAACTCTGCTACAAACAATCCAAACAAACAACAGTGGTGTCATTGTGACAGAATAAAATGATGCTCTTGAAATGCAAATTGGCATTCTTGGACTGCAGCAATTGTAGAACCATGAAACATCTCTGACACTAAGCAAGATTAGGGCAATATATGTAAAAGCAGTGAACTAAAAAAATTTAAACCCGCACTTGAAAATTCAAACTGTAACACTCACAAAAGGAATATAGCAAGAGTAAGGTCTGCAATTTCCAAGATGGCTGCTCCCAGCTTTCCACGGCCCACCTGACATCAGGTAGTGATCCACCAAGTGGGTCCCGACCCACAGGTTGAATTTACACTATAGAAGCCTATTAAAAATACTCCCTATACAGCCACATTCCATGGTAACTCTATTAAAAATGAAATGCACATTGAAATGAATGGGGAACCCACCTGGGATTGGCTCACAACCCACCTGGTGGGTCCCGACCCACAGTTTGAGAAACACAGGTCCGGAGTTTATGTGATTCACTTGGAGCATTATCTATGGATCACGATGGATGCTATCTATGAGCAATGGCAGCTTCTAAGTTTGACATTTTTTTCCCCCAGGCAGAATCTCAGTTTCTCAGCCAAAAATGTCATAAACTCTAGATAGGCCCATTGCTTCCCTTTACCTTTCCCATCATCAACGTCGGTGTGATGCTGCTCCAGTTTTACAGCCTGTGTAGCTGATCCTACCTATTCTGAACTTGCACAGAAAGGTCATATAGGAGGAGGCTGTAAAAGGTACAGCTGGGTGCCACCGGCCATCTCTTTTTGGAGCTATATAACCTGCCGCATCTCTGGATGGAAGGTGCATTGTCCATTCTGTGGCTTTGGTTAATTGCCTTTTTATTGTCTCAGCCCTGACACTGCCTTGTGAAAGGCCTCCATCTCCGCAACCGAAATGCTGTTCGGTGTTAGCAATGATAGGCTTGATCAGCCAACTAAGGCAATCTCTTTATATCCTACTGTTCCGCAAGGAAGTGTATCACGGAGGGAACACTGTCGTGCTTATGGACACATTTGGTTTATGTTCTGTCCTTCCTTTTCTTCTTCGATGCAATGCAGCCTCTGAAGTGGAAGTTTTCCAGTGACTCCACCTCCTCCTCCTCCCTTTTTTGCCATTTGGCAATTTCTATTTAACCTTTTGATGGAGCTCAAATGTCTACTGCATCTTTGCGTTAGCATCCCTGCTAGTGCCATCAGCGCTGGAGATCACATTTGCCTCGCTCCGGGAAGAGAGGCTGACAGTTTGATCTTCCTTCCCTGTGCCTAGTTGACCTAACTCATTATGTCGTTTTTAGTGTAGACAAGAATATAAAAACATTTTGCTTAATAAAGTGCATACACGCTATACACGCTGGAACAGTGGTTCTCAAACTTTTTAGCACCGGGACCCACTTTTTAGAATGACCATCTGTCCGGGATCCACCAAAAGTGATGTCATGTCCAGAAGTGCTGTCATCGTGATGCCAGAGCCTGCTGTTTTCCTGAGAAAGCAGCAAAAAGTTGGGTTATTTCTCAGCCATTTTCCAATAGCAAAGTGAATCAGAAAGGGGAAAAAAAAGCCTATTTACAACCTTGACTCAGGCAAAACAACCACACAACCCTCCCCTGTCCAGTGTTTCATCCGCCCATATTTTCAAGATGGCTGCTCTAGGTGCTTCGTGACCCACCTGAAATTGGCTCGCGATCCACTGGTGGGTCCCAACCCACAGTTTGGGAATCACTGCGCTAGAATATTTATATTCTCTCTCTCTCTCTCTCTCTCTCTCTCTCTCTCTCTCTCTCTCTCTCT
>JAJKFI010000044.1:5518454-5528814 GCA_029204185.1 Lerista edwardsae | reverse complement strand
TCTCTCTCTCTCTCTCTCTCTCTCTCTCTCTCTCTCTCTCTCTCTCTGATATAAACAAAAATAACAAATACCCTGCCTTTTCCCACAATGAAGGGGACTTCATTGCGGCTTACGATAAACACACTTTACGGTGGCTCTTGTGCTGGCCAGACTTTGCTGGCATAACTGGGCTGGCCAAACTCCAGGTTAGGATTGCGCTCTAAAACAGACAACCGGATCACCAATATTTTTTTTAAAACATTTCATTAAAAAATGCCAGCCAACCACTCATTCAAACTCCTTCCCAAAAAGCAAGGTTTGAGACCCCACCAAAAGGTCTCAGGAGAGGGAGTTGTTCTTAATTCAAGGCGAAGGGTGTTCCATAAATGGGGAGCCACCACTGAGAAGGCTCTATTCCTAGCTGCCACCCCCCTTACCTCTCCTGGTGGTGGCACAGAAAGAACATTTTATATACCTTTCCTGATGGCAGCACAATCCCTGAAGATGGGGGGGGGAAACCATGTCCATTTGGCACATGCCTGTTTCTAGGGTGTCAGACAATTAGAGCTGCTATTTTTCAACTTGCTCTGAGAAAAATGACCCATTCTTTTTGCCCTGACTAACTGAACAATGGAATGTGGAAGTGAATAATCACATTCGCATTCCATTCTTCAGTGAGAGAGGGCTAGGAGAGGGGGTCGCTTTTCTCAGAGCCACCTTTAAAACAGCAGTTCTGATTGACTGCCTGCCTGACATGTTTTGTTTTAACTGCTCTTGTTATGTTTTTGGCAGTTGCAGACCCAGCCAATTGGCTGTCCAAGGATAGAGGAGGAGGTGGTCCACCCCCTTCGCTGTTTCCCTGGCCCATGTGCCACTATACAACGCTTCCATGCCAGGCCAGGCTCCATTGCGGAGCCGTACGATGCCAGGGAAGGGCGGGCAGGCCGAAACCGCTCATCTCTTAGCAAGATGAGGCGCCTTGTTGCCGCCCTCCTCCCACCCCAGAAGTGCCGCACCTGGGGCCTTTGCCCTCCCGAACATAACGGTAGGCCGGGAATGATTTTCATATCAGCAGGGAGTCCCAGAACCAAGCCCTAGTGGATACTGACATTCCACCTGTAATAACAAAAATTCAGCACTACTTCAGCCGGCCATAACCTTTCGGTCCATTACAAAAAGCCCTGATCGTCATTCCGTCGTCACCCTTTCCCTAAAAAGAAGGATGAGCTCTAGTGGACTTGCTAAGGAGGGACGAGAAGTGGTGTCATCTAAATGATTTAAGAACAGGTACTCACTTTTGATTGGCACGTGTCGGGACCCGCCCACCGGAAGTGACGTCATAAGCCGGAAGTGATGTCGTGGCAGGAAGTGACATGAAAAAAGCCCTTTTTGAGGCCTCAGATGATTTTAAACTGACCCAACAGTTGCAACAGTATTCCACAGCACCCCCGGAACATGTTAAGGAGGCCTGGCATCACGTTAAAACCCCAGAGCAACTCATTTTTCAGTGGCAAGGAAAGGAAAGGCTCCACTCGCTGCCTGCCTACCTGCCTGGCTCTGAGAACATGCAGGCAACTCAAACATGCAGGAAATTCAAACGTTGCAGAGGGCAGAGTCGATGAGTGGGCGGGCGAATGGGCGGGGCCAGCTGTAATCCTAGAAACTGGTACTCGCGTACCCCCGCGTACCCCCTGCATGACATCACTGGGGACGAGCATGCAGGTGAACCTCTTAGGTTAATTTGGGATGAGGTGTCAGCCACATTTTCATTGCACACAACTCTATTTCTGAGTCAGGGATGGTGGTGCCAATTCTCTGAAAGGCACATCATAACTGGGTGAGTAGGTTTATGAGACGAGACAGGGCTGTTGATGCTTCTAGGCATGCTGACCTAGAATTACGGGGATTACCTATTCTAGAAGATGTCACACACCTGACGAAGCTTGATTTCTGTCGGGGGTATACGATCGCAGGACCCAGCATTACGTATGGATCTTTAGGTGGCATCTGAGATCAGGACTACTTTTTAATCCTTTTTGGCTGATCCTGCACTTTCAGTTTATTTGGGAAAGCAAAATAATCCAGCTATTGTTATACGTGAACCGGTGATTCCACATCTGAACAGTTTGTAAAACACAGTATGTGATGATGTCCTTGAAGACGATTTGGATAGTGTAGTAAGGGGAAAAAAAGTATGGCAGCCCAGCTGTTCATTGAAGGTGCAATCCTAACCTGGAGCCAGGCTAGCAAATTTTGTCTGGCACAAGGGATGTTTGGACCACACTTGGAGTCAGAGAGGCCAGCACACAGACATGCCCCATCCTCCCTGATACCGAGAGTGGTCCAAACTTGCTTTACTGTGTCCCTTGTTCTGGCCAAACTTTGCTGGCCTAACTGTGCCAGCCTAACTCCAGGTTAGGATTGCGCTCTGAGACGAGCCAGTGGAAACCTGTCATACCAATACTGGAAGAATTACACATGTTGCCAGTTAGGTTCTGAGAACATTTCAAGATGCTGATTCTTACTAACAGTCCAATCCAATGCAACTTCCCTGGTGCTGATGCAGCTGGGCCAACAGCTGACCACTTCCAAGTGTAAGTGGGAGCATAGAAAATACAATACAGGTGTGCCCTGGTATCCACTGATTCGGTATCCATGGTTTCAGTTATCCACACTGCTTCCAGTGGCGGAGATTGGTAAAGGAAATTATTTTTTCCTGGCCTCGGAGTAAGCCTTTGTTACCCTGCAGGGTTTATTCAGACCTGCACTACTTATTGCTAGTGCAAGTTCAAATTGACATAGGTGGATCAAGACTGAAAAGGGCAATAGGATATTGACCAATACCACTCCCTTCCTGGTCTTGACACACATCCATTAGTATTTATTGCAAATATACATATTAATATGCATACTAATATACATCTGTACCAGTTTCCACCACTAGATGGCTTCAGCTTGCATTTTTCAGAAGGCACCATTCCTCTCCCGGGGTTTATTCTCCTAGTCCCTAACTGCAGAAGGTGAGATGCTGGCCATTGCAAGCAAGTACCACAAGCTGTGGTTGCGTGATGAAAAGCTTGCTCCCACCCCTTTGTGCTAAAAGAATTCTGGGCTGGTCAGGTAAAATTGCCTATCGATGCATGCTATGAATCCCCCCTGTAAATATAGGAATTTTGGACTATGCCTCTATTCTGTCCCTTACATGGATGTTCTAGATTAGTATGATTTTGCATGGTTTTGTTTTTTGCTTGGCTTTTTTGCATGACCTCCTTGTATTGAAACCGCGGACATTGGCATTTTTCCCAGTGATACACCTGTGCTGAGCTAGACCACTTGCAAGTGTAAGTGGGAGCATAGAAAATACAATACAGATGTGCCCTGGTATCAGAGACGTCATCCTACTGGAACAGGGCAGAACCCCGTTCCGTTAGTTCCGGGGAGAGCGGCAGACTCCGCGCACTGTTTTTGCCCGCCCGCCCACCCCTGCAACTGGATCGCTCTGTAAGAGAGCTCTTCCGGGCGCAGGGAGGTGTTGCCGGGCGCCGCAAGGGGGCGGGGAGCTACAGCTCACCTGTCCGTCCCCGCGGCGTTCCGGATCCTGGCACCAGCAGCGTTCCGGTTGCTGGCGCCAGTGAATGACGTCACTGCCTGGTATCCACTGATTCGATATCCACGGTTTCAGTTATCCACAGATACCTTGGATACTGGGATGCCTAAAAAGATCCCTAAAAAGATAGGGGAACTAACTTCTTTTTGTTGCAGCAAAACCACTGATATTCCCCCTGTCTTTAAAAAGGTGTTCCCAGTATCCATACACGGTTTCAGGTATCCATGGTGGGGACCAGAATGGAACTTCAGCAGATACCAGGGAATGCCTGTATGAATGCAACAAACCAACTTCATACTTCTTTTCTGCATGTAAGGAGTTATTTTGTGTGAAGGAATAACAAGACGTGGTAAAGCCTAGTCATGGGTTTATTGCCTCAAAAAAAAAAATGATGCTACACCACACAAGAGTTTTCTAATGTTAAAAGGGGCATTTGTTCTTCCAGTGTTGTCTATGTTGAGTTGTAAAATAGCATCAGCCTGCCTCAGAGGACACACTATTCTACCCAGGGAATGGCTACATGAATACATGGTTCTGAAACTTTTTAGACTGGGACCTACTTTTTAGAATGGTACTCATGTTAGCACCCACCAGAAGTGATGTCATTAATTTGGAAGTGATGTCATAGATGGACGTGATGTCATCAAACAGGAAATGCTGTCATTGTTATGCAATCGAATAATACTCCTGAAATGCAAACTGGCATTCTTGGATTGCAGCAATTGCACAATCATGAAACATCCCTGACAGAAAGCAAGAGGAGGACAAAGGCACCGAACGCTGCAAAAGCACTGAACTGAAAACGTTTTTTAAAAAACCCTCATTTGAAAATTCAAACTGTTAACTCACAAAAGGAATATAGCAAGAGTAAGGACTACAGTTTCCAGGATGGCTGATCCCGGCTGTCTGAGACCCACCTGACATCAGACTGCAACCCATCAAGTGGGTCCCAACCCACAGTTTGAGAAACACAACCCTGTTAACCACCCCATTTATTAACCAACGCCAGAAAGCGTTTTCAAAGTCATATATCAATTGAATATTAGGTGCTGAATGACATGTGGCTGAATCTATGAACTGATTCTGTTTCAAAGCGTTGTTTTAAGTTGATACAAGGAGGCACTTGAAAAAGATCCGGTGGCAGGGGTGGATTTGTGATGATTCAGTCACACATGCAAATAGTGGGAATTGGCCCCCAAAGAGTTAAGGAGTCTTTGTGATTCAGCCCATTCTGCTCCTCAAAAAGGACCAGGGCTTACTGCACCACTTTGCAACATTTTTACACAGAGATCTGTAGCCAACTGCACCTGTGCATTTATGCAGCAAGTTACATCTAGATAAGACTGTCACACATGATGATCCATGGGTGCACATCATGTTGATTTCTACACAAAAATGTAGGTGTTTTATATAAAGTAAAACAGTTCCTTCTGTTTTAAGATTGCCACTACTGTACATGTATACAGTGCTTAAGAGCACAATCCTAACTTGGAGTTAGGCTGGCACAGTAAGGCCAGCAAAGTTTGGCCGACACAAGAGACACTGTAAAGTATGTTTAGATGACTCTCAGGTGCAGTCCTGAGAGGCCAGCCGGCCAATGCCATATCCTAGCGCAGTATAGGTGAAGCTGGAGCCTCCCCACAGCAAGGGAGTGTGCACTCCCTTACCGTAGGGGAGACTCCAGCCTCCCCTATGTGCTCCTCGGATCTGCGCCTGCTAAAGAGCGGGTGCAAATCCAAGGAGACCACACGGCCCAAATTGGGGCCGCACGGCCTCGTGGATGGGCTTAGGATGTGGCCCATATTGCTACCTCCCAAGCTCGCCCACATCCTGCCCAAGTCCCACCCCCGCCTCCCTCCCTCCCTCCCTCCCTCCCTCCCTCCAATCCCCGTGCCACCTCAGCACGGAGCCTCCCTCACGCCGACCAGCTTCAGTCAGTGCGAGAGAGGCTCAGTGCAGGCGCAGCAGGGTCCTGTTGCTCAAGTGCTGACATGGGGGTGCAGATCATTGCCCCCGCATCAGCGCCCCCACATCAGCGCTAAGTGGGCAGTGTTGGCATAACCCTGTTGTGCCGACACTGCGCGATCTATGGGATTGCGCTGTCAGAGTCGGAGAGACCAGCACACAGACGTGCACCACCCTCCCTGACTCCGAGAGTGGTGCAAACACGTGTTATGGTGTCCCTTAAGAACAGAAGAACATAAGAAGAGCCCTACTGGATCAGGCCAAGGCCCATCTAGTCCAGCTTCCTGTATCTCACAGCGGCCCACCAGGTGGTTAAGATTGTGCCCTAAGCCTTGCACCAAAGACACACAGGATGCTGTCCCAGCATGGAAGCCACACATGGTGTCATGCAGGTTACCCCCATCCAAATTACCCACCCCACCCAAAAAAATTACTTCCCTTGGAACAGAGCAAGTCTCTTCAACAAGAAATGGCGAAGCAGCAAAAACTGTCCACTCTTTCTTTCCTTCACTCCACACTTGTTGCAAACTCTACATTGGTCATCCTTCAAATGCCCCCAAGCCAGGAGAAAGATCAATGTTCACAGCAGCCTGAAGTTGAGCCAAAGCTGAAACAACACCACAAAAAACAATATACGTTCAGAAGTCAGCATTGCCTTCTGGCAGTTGAGATGGAGCTCCGGACCAGAAGGAACTTCCTGGTTTTTTTTGCATACTGGCATAGAAATATATACATGGGCATGCTCACGACATATCGATAGGTCCATAGATATGGGTCCAAAGAGAGGATTATGCTCTCTGTCCTTCCCCCCAACATCCTCTTTTTAACCAACAATCACATTTGATTGGTTGATTGATATCTCTCCTTAACCTCCTTTCAACCGCAGGTGAACCCCCAGAGCTCCAACAAGTCGCTTTGCTTTGCATATTCAGGTGACAAATTATAACAGCCTTGTTCTTGCATGCTCTCTCTCTCTCTCTCTCTCTCTCTCTCTCTCTCTCTCTCTCTCATCTCATCTCATCTCATCTCATCTCTTTATTTACTAACTCTTGGGTATGCTGCTTTAAGATTTTGGCATTGTTGTTGCTGCCCATATAGCTCCTTTGTTTTATTATCCTTCATTTGGAATTGTTGCTTTATATGCATTTTGTTAGCCACACTGAAGTCTCTTTTTTAGAGCTACGGAGGCAGAATATAACAGCCGAATCCTAAGCTGGCCCAGTGCCCTGAGGAACAGTGGCGCCAAAATGGCCGCCACGGTTTCCTGTGGGGCTGAGGCAACCACTGGAGCCTCCTCAGGGTAAAGGAATGTTTGTCTGTTATCTCGTGTAAAGCCCACTGATCCCAATGGGTCTCCTCAGATCTGTGCCCACTATTCTGTGAATCGGCCTGTGTAGGGTTTCACAGCCTGGGATGGGAGTTAGGATTTGGCAGCAGAACCTGCCGCCATCTTGCCCTCCTGCTGGGCTTGATCCTCCCCTTGGGCTGCCCTCCCCCAGCCCTGTTCTCTGCACTTCAAAATTTACCATTGAGCTTGAGGCACCGTCAAGAAAAAAATAATCAAAGCTAATGACCAGCCTCACTTGACACCTCACTGTGACCCACCTGACATCAGACCGCAGCCCAAGGAGTAGATCCCGACCCACCTGTTCCTGCTTCCTTTTCTAGGGACTGCTGGGAAAATGGAAATAAGCCCAGATAACCTAAGGCAGTGGTTCTCCAAGTTTTCAGACCTGCACTCACTTTTTAGAACGGCATGCATGTTGGCACCCACTGGAAGTGTTGTCATTAACCTGGAAGTGATGTCATAGCCAGAAGGGACATCATCAAGCAGGAAGTGCCACCACTGTGATGTAATAAAATAACACTTGTGGAATGCAGACTGGCATTCTTGGACTGCAGCAATTGCACACCTAGGAAGTATCCCTGATAGTAAGAGTAGGACAAAATATTATGCTAATTTTTTTTTTAAACCCTCACTTGAAAATTCAAACTGTGAACACTCACAAAAGGAACCTTGCAAGAGTAAGGTCTGCAGCTTCCAAAATGGCTGCTCCCAGCTTTCTGTGACCCACCTGACATCAGGCCATGACCCACCAAGTGGATCCCGACCCACAGTTTGAGAAACCTGAGAGCGTCTGCATTGCAAAGGAGGATAAGCAGTGGTGGGATTCTGGGGGTTTGCCCAGGTTCTATAGAACCAGTTGCTAAATGGCCGGGCCCCGCCCACTCGCTTACCTTGGCTGGCTTCGGGTTTTTTTTTTTTTGCTCCGGCTATGACGTCATAGAACCGGTTGTTAATTTATTTGATTCCCACCACTGAGATAAGGTTGGGGAAAAAGTGATATTTGACATATGGGTAGACATTTCATTTTTTGTAAGAACTCCCCCCACCCCACCCGCAGTTCATTCTGTAGCCAGATTACAACGTATTAATTTGTGACATCTGATGATGTGACATACTATGCTATGCAGTCTGAGCCAGGAGTTTGATGTAGTTTATGTTGTTGTGTAATCATACCAGGAAGCAGTAAGAGATATATTTAAAAAATAATCAAGGTTTGGCCTTGGAACTTCTAAGCTAAATCGATACCCGTTTGCAATTTATCTGCCGGAAATCTTGAGGAGATCTGGTGCGGATAGCTTCTGCATGCAAACGGCTTCTCCGCTTAATTATTCAGTCCCTTATCTGGCGCCCTGAGCTCTTTGGATAAGTGTTGCTTGATTGTTTAGTAATGAAGCTTTTGATAATGTACTATCATGCTGCCAGATTCCATGCTCCT
Source organism: Lerista edwardsae (assembly GCA_029204185.1). NCBI lineage: Eukaryota > Metazoa > Chordata > Lepidosauria > Squamata > Scincidae > Lerista > Lerista edwardsae. Next base: position 5,520,480 of record JAJKFI010000044.1, on the reverse strand, counting down.
TCATTCATGTTCTGCTTACGAGGAGGTAAAACAAGATCAATCGGGTATTAAGTAATTACTGCATTGGACTAGTAATGGAAGGTTCAGCCGATCTAACGATATACCATTTTGGCTTTCAGCACAGTCGCAAATATTTCCTTGAATATGTCCTATTAAAAGGGAATTATGCTTGATTCAAAACAAATCCGAATTCAGCCAAGGGTGGTTGTTGCTTTTCTCTTCCAGAATTGTGCACCAGATTCAGATGTCTTTTATTCTGATGTTCCCTGTGCAGATGAAAGTATGGCTAAGATCTGTTTGAGCTGGCCTGAAAATCTGATTATCTGGAGAGAGGTAGCAAACATCTAAGATTAGTTGGCCAAGGACATCTGCTATCTTTTTTGTTGCCAAACCCTGATTGTTAATATTTTTTTTTTTTGGCATCTGTTTACGCCTGTGGCAGCTCTCACAGCAGGCTGGGGGTTCTTTGGGATCGGAGGAAGGAGCCAATCCAGGCCAAGGCTGAGCGGGGTAAAGCTCTTTATTCCAAAGCAAAGCAAGGCAAACGAGACAAAACCTACAAGGTGCTGGCAGGGTGGTGTGAAGGTGTCATGGGCAGGGGCTACTGCTAAGTTGGTGCAAGGTTATATGGGGAAGTGCTCACTTAACTGGTGCTTAATTGGCTGGAATTCAACAAATGATGGAAGAGTAGGGCCAGTGATGGGATCAGCTAATGACTTGGGGGAACGCTGGGCGGGCAGCAGGAAGGCTGGGCAGGACTTCCGGGTAATTGACAGCCCGTCCGTCCGGGCCCGCCCGCCGCACGGGCTGCCCCTGGGTGGCTCACCCCGCTGCTGCACGCCCTGGCACCTGGGGGGCCCCCGTCCCCCCCGGCGAGCGGGCGCCCCCTCCGAGGCCAGGGCAGCCCGTGCGGCAGGCGGGCAGGCGGCGGACCCGGACCGACGGGCTGTCAATCACCCAGAAGTCCCGCCCAGCCTTCCTGCTGCCCGCCCAGCGTTCCCCCGATTTGTTAGCTGATGGAGTAGGATCTGAGTAGGGCTATTGTGGGGGTGCTCAGACTGCAGGCAGGTAGGAAACAAAGACATTCCCACAGCCAGGGACAGTGAGCCTCTGCCACAGGTGACGGGGATTGGAGGACTGTCCAATCTACGCCAGTCAGGGTCCTTGTTTTGTGGCCAGTCCCTGCTGCCTCCCATGGCAACAGAACCTGCGAGGACTCTGGGATGCTGGGAGGCAGACAGATGGTTTCTGGGCCCTGCATAGCATCTTATTGTTCACACTCCATTCTCAGAATTCTATAGCTAGGAACGTTTGCAAGGTTTGGGAAGAGTTAGGGGTGTATCGCCCAGTCCTAAGACACCCAGTGGAATACACATTCCATCAGTGCGTACCATAGGCGCCTTCTAGAGGGGGCTCTGGGTTTTTCAGCCCCCACGTTAATGCCAGCCCCCTCGGCATCCAGCACCCACACTCAATCCAGACTGCAGCACCCACAGCTAACCTGCACGGTCTTTGGGAGACAAACTAGTGAAGCGCACAACACCATTTTGTCTCCTGGCATGTACGCACAATGTCTGCTCTTCCGACCAAGGGAGCTCAGGAGCCCAGGTCTACTGGCTATACTTATAATGGGTAGACCTGGGCTTTTGGGCCCAGGTCTATCCATTATACATATAGCCGGTAGACCTGGGCTCTACCTACTATCATGTAATTTAATTTAAAGGTAGGCGTGGCTATGTTATGTCAGGGGGCATGGCCACGGCAACGTCGTGGGCATGGCCACGGGCGCCCCTGATTATAAAAGCAAATCGGCCCCACTGGTGCGCACTGTTGCAAAAGTGCTGTAAAACGCTTTGTGACAGTGTTAGTAGTTAGGGGTGATGCTAGAAGACATAAGCCACCCCTACACATTCTCCAAGTAAAGTGAGCAAGAATAGGATGGGGCAACAGCTGGGTGGAGCTGGCCTTGTCTATGTCTGTCTGTCTGTCTGTCTGTCTGTCTGTCTGTCTGTCTGTCTGTCTGTCT
>JAJKFI010000044.1:5472140-5499011 GCA_029204185.1 Lerista edwardsae | reverse complement strand
AGAGAGAGAGAGAGAGAGAGAGAGAGAGAGAGAGAGAGAGAGAGAGAATCTCTCCTGAGCCTGCCTATTTTTCTCTGTAGATGTCCCTTCAAGCCATTTATCCCACAACAGAACATGCGTCCAGTTTTCGAGCATCTCTAGAAAGCCAGCGCTACTTCTCCTAACCATCTGAGCCATTCTTAGCAGTAAAAGCAATACAAAGGCATCACTTCTGCATTGCTCTTGCTGCTTGGAATGGCTCTGACAGCAAGGAGGGGTGTTGCTCTTACATGGTGTGTTGAGGCACCCTTTGAAACATAGTGTTCCGTCTCCCCTCTCCAGGCCCCACTGGGGAAAACTAATTTTAAAACCAGTCCAAAGCCTGATGTTTTGCTCTCACCCATAAATATGCAGGGGATATCACTCTCATGTGCCTGGTCACATGACCCCCTCCCTGTCTTTTTGTTCACCTATTACCTGCTTGTTGTCTGGAATAGGCTTACTGAAAAGGACAGTATTCCCAAGAAAACAGCCTTGACCCTTAGGGCAGTGGTCCTCAAACATTTTGGCACTGGGAACCACTGTTTAGAATTACAATCTGTCAGGACCCACCAGAAGTGATGTCATTGACCTGGGAATGATGTCATGACCAGAGGTGACATCATCAAGCAGGAAAGTTTTTAACACCACCCTATGTGACAAAATCAAATAAAATTAAAAAGTAAGGGCCCAATCCTACCCAACTTTCCAGTGCTGATGCAGCTATGACAATGGGGCACACACTGCCTTGTGTGATGGTGGTGGGGGCAGTCACAGAGGGCTCCTCAAGGAAAGGGAATTGTTGTTCCCTTACATTGGGGCTGCATTACTGCTGCATCAGTGCTGGAAAGTTGGATACGATTGGGCCCTAAGTAGGTAAATTACAGCGCAATCTTACCTGGAGTTAGGCTGGCATAATTAGGCCAGCGAAGTTTGACCGACACAAGGGACACCATAAACGTTTGGACCACTCTTGGAGTCAGAGAGGCCAGCACACAGGCATGCTTCATCCTCTGAGAGTGGTCCCAATGAGCTTGATGGTGGCCTAACTGTGCCAACCTAACTCCAGGTTAGGATTGCGCTCTTAAAAGTTTATATTTTTAAAAAAAGTTTATATATATTTATTTAAAATATATAGGAACCTGCCTAGCCTTCCCAAGCAATTGTTGATCTGTTTAACCATTTTCTACCAATGATGCATTAGTGCAACATTGGCATAAATGCAATCTCCAGTGGGTCATTAGTAGAAAATTCCCAGGCAATCCCAAAGATTGCAATCCATACTTCACACTTGGGAGTAAGCCCCATTGACTATCATAGTTAAAAGCATATACATAGTAACCTTTTAAAAGTTATGTAACACTTCCCTAAATGCAGTCACATACCATGATAGCATCAAGCCTAGTGTATTAAATATAAAATACACATTGTCATGAATGGGGACTCACCTGAAATTGGCTCACGACCCACCTAGTGCGTCCCGACCCACAATTTGAGAAATATTGGCATAGGAAATAGTAGATAAAAGTAATGTGGGACCAATATATGGGAGAAGCTGTAATTACATGGTCTCCCAAACCCAGCTGCGTATTTAAAGGTAGTTGTGCATTGTGAAACAAGGCCTGGAAATTTACAGGCCTATGGGTGTGCAGAGCTGAAAAATCTCATTCTCTAGCAGAGTCGGTCTGCTAGAGAATGGACCCAGGAGTTCTGCTGAGTCACTCTGACTCAATGGGATGAGATCATCTGATTTCTGATTGGCTCTGGGGACTGTTTAAGCAGAGCCTGAACTACCTGTGAGTGTTGGGATGTTAGAGGAGTGAGCATGTAGTGTTGGTGTGCTGGAAGAAACTTTGCTGTTTGTATTTTTGCTGTCAGAAGCTTTGGCTGTCAATACAGATTCTGCAGCCTTATCTGTGTGAGTTTTTTTCTTCTCTGAGACTCTGCAACCTTGAGACTTCCCATTCTCACAGCAGTAAGCCTGCTTCCAAACAGCTCTCAACAAAGGGCAACCCTCTGGGCTGCAACACGGAAATGCTACCTGGGCCTATGGATGATGTCCCCAGCTAGCTTTCCTATATAAAAGGTATTTTATCGCTGATCACTAAAGGTCAGCGGCGTCATGCAGCCGGAATGCTGGGCGGGAGGAACGGGTGAGAGGGGTGGGGAAGACGGCGAAATGGACCGGAACACAACGGGCAGGCTGCCGCTCACCCGTTCCTCCTGCCCAGCGTTCCGGCTGCATGACGCCGCTGCTAAAGTTGAGTAAAATGGACTAAAAGTGAGTAACATTGGATGTCTTACTGAACACCATGGGCTTACTTCTGAGCAAAATAAATAACACCATTTTCAAACATCTCTACCCAGCGACGGGATCGACAAACAACCTGGGGGAACGCTGGGCGGGACATAGGCAGGACATCCAGGGGATTGGCAGCCCGTCCGCGGTGATCCGCAGCTGCCCTGGCCTCGGGGGGCTCCTGCTCGCTGCGGAGGATGGGTGAGGGTCGCGCCGGGTGCCTGGGTGAGCAGCAGTGGGGCGCACTAACCGGGGGCAGCCCCCCCCAGGCCAGGACAGCTGCAGAACGCTGCAGACAGGCAGCCAATCATGCGGAAGCCCCGCGTAAGTCCCGCCCAGCATTCCCCCAGGTCGTTTGTAGATCCCGTCGCTGCCTCTACCCATCACAGATCAAGTTCTTATCTCCGCGTCTATCCATGTGAGAGACATATCGGGTCCTGAATCTGAATTTTCTTCCCATAAAATGTTTCTGACTGATGGATTGAATTTCTGACTACGCACCTTGAGTCAGTCTTTGAATAAAAGTGCACAATAAGAGAGGAATCGATTAGGAGTGACTGGCATGCCTAACACTCTCTGCACAGATGAAACCAATGCTGAAAAAGCAAGGGAAGGATTCTCATTTGCATGCATCTCCAAGGGTGTGGAATTTATGCATCATCACGGACTTTGTATTTTGCTCCCAGTTGATACAGAGGCAGTGCTATACAGCCAGCTCCCTGATGACAGGTAGAAGGAGGTTAGTGGAAGAAAGGTGCTGGTGGACAACCTGGGGTGCTGGTGGACAACTTGATGAAGGAAGACCAATTCCATGTTTGCGGTAGTTAAAAAAGGGGTTGAGAATAATTATGCCATTGTACAAATCAATGGTAAGGCCACATCTGGAGTATTGTGTACAGTCCTGGTCACCACATCTCAAAAAGGACACAGTGGAGCTGGAAAAGGTGCAGAAGAGAGCGTCAAAAATGATTACAGGGCTGCGGCATCTCCCTTATGAAGAAAGACTGCAGTGTTCAGAGCTCTTCACTCTAGAAAAAAGGCACCTGAGGGGTGTATTGGAAAAGGCAAGAGATACCCCGAGGAGATAGGGAGTGGTATCAGCAATGGCCCCTTGTCCCTGATTAGCCAGGGATTACAGGGTTAACCCCCAAGATCTCTGCAAGTCTCAGGAACACAGCTGCAGGCTAATAAGGGCTCTGGCTCTGAAGGGAGGTTAGCACAGGTGTAGATGGGTGTGGCTGATGAATTAAAGCCTGCCCACTGATTGGCTGGCCTCAGTATAAAACAGAAGGCAGGAGCTAGAGTAAGGCACCTGGGAAGGTGCTGGAGGAGGGCACCAGGTAGGTGCTGGATGGTTCTGATGGAGTGCTGGCTGGACTGCCTGCCTGCAGGACTGGTGGATGGACTGTTGGAAGGATTGTTGGACTGGCTAATAGAAGGACTGGCTAAAGTAAGGTTATTATGGGGAGCAATTGTTGTATGGCTGCCATGCCCCTGGAGCCACCAAGTGGAGGAGGCAGTTGTGGCTTAGGCAATCTGACTGCCTATTGTTTGGTGGTGGGGTTTGTTGGTGCTAGACTTCGGGTAGTTTGGAGCTAAGCCAGTGATGAGGGCAGTCTGGAGGAGGCTGGCCAGCCAGTGATCCCAAGCAAAGCTGCTGGAAGAGAGGAGGCCCAGTGGGTGACTGAACCCCCTCCCTCTTGCCCATCTCTGAGGCTGCTCTGGAGGGGAAACTAATTAGCCCAGTGTGCGCATTGTGGCCCTTGGGGAGGCCCAGCAGGGAATTTGGCAGAACAAGGGGGGCATGCTTGAAGGTGCAATCCTAAACTGGAGTTAGGCCGGCATAAGCTAAGCCAGCAAAGTTTAGCCAGCACATGAATCATGAATAGAATGGTGACTTTCATAGTGCTCTGAAATTACTAATTCACAAACAAGGTTGTCCCTCCTGGTGACATCATCAAGCACAACTCCTAGATAGGAAGTTACCCCTTTCAACTATAGATCATATCCACCCTGAGAGCGTAATCCTAACCTGGAGTTAGGCTGGCACAGTTAGGCCAGCAAAGTTTGGCTGGCACAAGGGACACCATAAAGTGTGTTTGGACCACTCTCGGAGTCAGAGAGGTAGGAACAGACGTGAGCCATCCAGACGTGGCTTGTTTGTGAAGCCAAACTTTGCTGGCTTAGCTTATGCTGGCCTAACTCTAGTTTAGGATCGCTCTCTGAGACATACAGAATTATGCATGGGATGGATAGAGTGGATAGAGGGACGTTCTTTTCTCTCTCTCATAACATGAGAACCAGGGGACAGCCACTAAAATTGAGTGTTGGGACACATTGCAGAAAATCTATATATGTGGAGGGAATGGTAGTCTGCATAGTTTCTCCCCGATGGTCAGGCTGTCCCACTATTATTGGGTTAATCTTTGGGAGAAATGCTAAGGCACACTTCATTAGTTTGCATCTTGTTAGCAAGGATGCCTCCTTTTCCTTATCTTGTCAGGAGACATTCTAGGCACTCAGCCAAGAACACATGCCTTGATGGAGTCATATCTCCCAGGATTGCATCAGCTGCCTTTTCCCCACAGAATGATATAAAAGTGGACTTGAAATGCCGTTCAGCTTGTGTCATGCATGGTTTCATCAGGTGTCAAGTAAGGTTAGCAGCAGATGGGCCACATGAAAGCTTGTTCACGAGAGAGATACACCCAGTAGGAAAGAGGTGGCACTTCTGTTTGGGAGGACTTAAGAACACCTGCATTTTGTTGTATCTAGAGGAGGGAAATTGATACTTGTGCATGGTGATAAAACTCTGGATTCCAATGAGATTCTTCAGCAGGGGTGGCCAATTGGGCTGGTGCAGCATGCCATCTGCCACTTTTTATGTACAGAATCTTGAATGTGCCAATCCACCTTATTTCGACCATCTCTGCACCTGCTTGGGTGGTTTCACTGGTCCACAAGATCTGCCAAGCCTCTTTGTAGTTATCTTCTCCCTGTCTCCTTTCTGGGCTTTGTGCTGGTGGAAGTGCAATGCATTGTCAACCATGGAGCCCTACATCAGTTGATGCAGCCATAGATATGACTGTTCAGAGCATCCCTGCCATCAGTTCAGCTTGCAAATGGAGCAGTGTTTCCACTGCACAGTAAGTGGCACATGGGATGGGGAAGGGTTGTTTGTAATGCGGTGGTTGCATGTTTGGCGACCGCTGGTCTCCTTCATCAGAGTTGTGCCAGACTTGCCAAAACTTGCAAAGTTGGCTTATGCTGTTGGACCATTGGTCCACCTAACTTAGTGCAGGCTGCCTCTCCAACTGGCAGCGGTACTCTGAGTTCTTAACTCTTGATCAGTTTTATTTCTGTAGAACATCTGAACTGGAGATCCAGAGATTGGAGGAACACTAAACATGTGATTGACTACTGTGCTCTGTCATTTCCTCCTTGCACATTTGCTTCAATCTTTTTTTTTTACAGAGCCCTATAATTCCTCCAGGCTAATGATGGAATAAGTGTACCCTCACACATCATAAGAGGGCGCAACGGCAAATTTCAGGCAGTGAACCCCGGCAATAGCTGAAGTTCATGTTCCTCCTCCGTGGGGCACATTTCTTCAGTTGTTAAAGACAGATGAACTGCAGCAGTTTCTATCCTCCTGGTTCCAAAGCTCCGTCAAAAAACCAAATGGATCCATTCACACTTCTTTTACACCAGCTGAAGACGCGTTCCAAAGAATCTTTGTCAGTGCACACAAAAAGCACTGTCATTTTATTTGTGAGAGAGAGACATATTTTTGTTTCGCGCTGTGCATTACTCATTTCCGGATTGGTTCATGGGCTGCATTATTATCCCACAGGTTTTCAGTGCAGAGAGCTCTGATCTTACGACAAACTAGAAGCCCAAGGATTGAACGGTGAGAGATATTACAATGTGGCTTTTATTCAGGACTTTTTACATAATATAGCAATTTATCCCCGTCATGGTTATTTTTTTTCTCCTGTACAGACAATTTCTGTGCAAACCAGTTTCAGTTCCATTGATTTGCAGAAGCCTTGCTTGGCACTCAGTGGAGACGTATTTTGCAAAGCGAACTGATTCAGGGCAATAATGGCCTCCTCACTTCAATATCATGGGTATTGTGGCGTGTTGGATATGAATTAAGTGACATTCTGTGCCGCCAAGATGGTGCACTAAGAGAGGTTTATTTTATTTAGAAAAATGCCGGAGTCAGCGGCATACTCTGATATGCGCTACCTTAATGTCCCCAATATATGCAGCCACAGAGCATTTACCCATTTTCTTTAAATATGATCAATGTACATATTCTTCCGGTGCAAATTTGTTCAGCACTGTAAGTTAATAATTGCATTTTCCAGATGTCAGTCCACTTAAGATGCAGGATTCCTGTACTTATTTAACAATGGATGATATGGAGGCCAAAATTGCATTTCTCTTCTTAATGGCCCAGGCTCTCCCTACAGTCTCCAAGATTATTGCTGCCACAGTGTCTGGTCTAATTAATATACAGAACATTAATGAATTTTTCTTCATGGAGTCTCAAAAAAAAATTGTGCTGGGTGACTTTAAAACTGTTTTAGTGACTGTCTCGAAATCCATTGTAAAGCAGAACCTCTTTCTGCTGAGACCCGCCAAATACCTGCTTAGTATACTTGCTGACTTCTCTCCAGTTTTAACATGCTGTAAACAGGAATTTTAGCAGATGTGGAATACTTACCATTTTCAGGATTTAATAGATTTTTGCTGATATGTTTTGACTTCTTTATCACATCCTCGGTCTGCATAATTTTTTTTTTAAAAGAGCCAACTTTAACTTTGTAGGATTTCAGAAAGGGCAAAATAGAATTAGAACAAACTTTTGGGGGGAAAGTAAGGGATGATATAAAATGAGGGCATATACTTTCCAACATTGAACAGAAAAAAATTAAACATACTTGTGACATTAAATACACTTGTAACAACGCAATTCCCACAGCAAAGACCATTGCTTGATTCCCCCTCTTATTTCATGCTGCCAACGACTCTTTTCCTCTGCTGAATAGTGTATTTAATTCATTTACATTTCAAAGTTCTCTTTGGCACCGATTTAAAAGCCAAGAAGGCAATCGTTCTGAATCATCTTACAACTTGACATTGACGGCTCATAAAATACATGTCAGCAGCTGTAGTGTGTGAAATGGCAGGCTGTGCGCTGCATGGATCCTGAATGTTCATGCGCGTGCATTTGCATGCATGTGCACTAGAGACAAGATGCATCATTCCTCACTAATGGCCTAATCCTGTGGGGTACATATGGTGGTGGAACTCCACCACTGCAAGACTGTAAGTGCAATGCTGTCGTAGGTTTCAGTACAGGGCCACTAGCACAAATGGCAGGAGGCCTTATGCAATCCTAACCCCTGTTAACTGGGCAAGAGGCACTTTTTTCAAGCGATGTTCCTCTTATATTTAGCAGGGGGAGAGTAATTGTTCGTCTTTAGCCTGGCACAGTGTCTTTTCTAGTGACTGTTGCTGATGGGGTTCTGCATTTTTTAAAGAGCGCTTTTGGGGCAGGGAATCATTTAACGTTTTTGGGTTTTTTGCCTGTAAACCACTTTGTGAACATTGTGTTGAAAAGCGTGTGAACATTGTGTGTGAACATTGTGTTGAAACATAATACTGTTTGATTATAAATACTGTTTGATTATGCACATGGCAGCAGCTCCCAGACACTATGCTGGACCAAGTAAGATGGCAGAGGCAGATCTAAGGGAGGGCAAAGCTCTAAGTTTTGCAAGAAGCCTTACCTTGTAGTGAAGATCACTCCTCTCCTGCACCGTTTTAGCCAATCCTCACAGGGAAAAGCAACATGTTGGCGTTGCTTACTGGCTACAGCAGCAAGGGAGAGGAGGGATTTACATGACAGGGTAAGGCTTCTTGCAACACTTAGAGCTTTGCCCTCCCTGTAGATCCGCCTCTGGGCAGAGGGACCAATTTGTGGGTGGTTCAGCACAGGGAGTGGGGTGGGCTGGGGTTGGTGGGGTGGGTCTCCCCATCAGGAGCATGCACCAGATCCTATCCCCCTTGCCCAGCCCAGCCCAGCCCAGCCCCAGGAGTCTCCTCAGACACTGGCATAGGTCAACATTAAAGAGCTGGCATAGGTCCAAGCAGAACCATTAGTGTCCAGATGACCTACAACGAGGTTGTCTCCCAGGTTGTCCTCCCCCACCATATCATGCAGCGCACGCTCTTTCTCCGAAGCTGCATGTTATGGACTGGTGGGGAATAGGACTGGGCCCTTCAAAATATAACTTCTGGAGACTACAAGGAGAAAGCTCAAGAACAACAACAGGAATGCACAGTAACAATATTGGAATAAGATAGTGGTTCTCAAACTTGTTATCCCAAGGACCCATTTCTTAGAATGGCACTCGTGTCAGGACCCCCCCCCCCCACGGCCAGAAGTGATGTCATCAAGTAGGAAGTGACGTAATCAAAGACACTCCTGGAATGCAAACTGGCCTTCTTGGACTGCACCAATAGCACAACCATGAAACATCCCTGGCAGAAAGCAAGATGAGGACAAAACATGATGTAAAAGCACTGCATTCACAACAAGATTTTTAAAAACCCTCACTTGAAAATTCAAACTTTTAATACTCACAAAAAGAATATAGCAAGAATAAGGTCTTCAGCTTCTAAGATGGCTGCTTCCAGCTTTCCACGACCCACTTGGCATCAGGTCCTGACCAGACATGTCATGTAGGGGGTACACGGGGGTACGCGGGTACCCGTTCCTAGGATTAGGGCTGGCCCCGCCCATTCGCCTGCCCACTCGTTGACTCCATCGGCGCTGCGCTCCGCCCCCTGCAACGTTTGAGTTGCCTGCACGTTCTCAGAGCCAGGCAGGCAGGCAGCTGGGGCTCCCTCCCAAGGAGGCGCGGCGGTTCCTGGGGGCTGTTCCTGGGTTCCGGCTATGACCTCACTTCCGGTGGGCGGGCCCTGACACAAGTGCCAATTAAAAGTGAGTACCTGTTGCTAAATCATTTAGATGCCATTACTGGTCCTGACCCACAGTATGAGAAACACTGGAATAAGGTATCTCCAAGAGACAATAATAAAAAGCAGAGGCAGTGATTGTGCAGAGACATGTATAATCTGAATGTTCTCCAATACATGTGATGGCACAGCACTTGGTGAATTTAATAAATCCAGAAGTAGATGTACTGGGGTAATTTTGTTTGTGACTGGATGATATTTTTGCCCAATCTATTTCCCTACTCAGGGTGGGAAATGAGAGCGCACTTTCCTTCCCGCCTGGTGTACCTGTCCTACCTCCGATGCTATCAGGCTGTTCGAGTGACAGCATTGTATCATTAAAATCCTAGACAAAGGAAATCAAATGCACATGGGCCAGAGCATGTGGCTGGATCCTGCATTTTATCTGGAACGATGGTTGTGGGATCTGAGCATATATACAGCACATTTGCCTTCTCATTAAGCATCTCAGGACGGCTCACCAATCCATTATAAATAAATAGCTCTATTAAGAAATCCATCAACCCATTAATAAATCCATTAAAAATAAATAAAAGGTATATACATTCAAAACAACTAAATGATTCTGCAATGAAAAATGAGACTACTGGAAAGAAAAGGAACACCCCAACAGCCAGTATTATGGGACTGGGACAGTGATGTCATGCAGGGGGTACACGGGGGTACGCGAGTACCAGTTTCTAGGATTACAGCTGGCCCCGCCCATTCGCCCGCCCACTCGTCGACTCCGCCCTCTGCAACGTTTGAATTTCCTGCATGTTTGAGTTGCATGCATGTTCTCAGAGCCAGGCAGGCAGGCAGGCAGCGAGCGGAGCCTTGCCTTTCCTTGCCACTGAAAAATGAGTTCCTCTGCCAGGCCTCCTTAACATGTTCTGGGGGTGCTGTGGAATACTGTAGCAACTGTTGGGTCAGTTTAAAATCATCTGAGGCCTCAAAAAGGGCTTTTTTCATGTCACTTCCTGCCACGACATCACTTCTGGCTTATGACGTCACTTCCGGTGGGCGGGTCCCAACACGTGCCAATCAAAAGTGAGTACCTGTTCTTAAATCATTTAGATGACACCACTGGACTGGGACAAAAGAACATGAAAAAGGTTAGCCAACACTAGTAAAAGCCCATGATGACTTTTCACAGCACAATCCCATGCATACCTACTCAGAAGTAAACCCCACTGAATTCAATGGGACTTAGGGCTCAATCCTAACTTGCGCTGGAATATATCCAGCACAAGTTAAGAGCTGGCTGGAGCCTCCCTGGGGCGAGGGGTAGGGCCCAGCTGCTCAATGGGCTTGCTTGGATCTACACCTGCGAACTTAACCAGCACCCTTGAGTTGATGCCAGCTGCTAGCATTGGCCCAATGGCACCAGTGTTGATGCCAGGGTGCCGGTTGGTGCTTCGCACCACCACTGCTGCTGTTCGGGCAACGCTAGCCGTTAGCATCGGCCATATGAAGAGCATAGGATTGCTCCCTTATTCTCAGATAAATGTTGGTAGGATTGCAGCCTAAGGACATTACAGCCGCTGAGAGACAGCTATTGGTACTGGATGCAATCATGCTTAGTAGGTAGGGAGGAAGATGTGCTCTCATCAGAGGCGGATCTAAGGGGGGGGCAAATCTGTAAGTTTTGCAAGAAGCCTTACCTTGCAGTGGAAAACACTCCTCTCCTGCACTGTTCTAGCCAATCCTCACAGGGAACAGCAACATCTTGGCGTTGCTTACTGGCTACAGCAGCAAGGGAGAGGAGGGATTTACATGACAGGGTAAGGCTTCTTGCAAAACTTACAGATTTGCCCCCCCCCCTTAGATCCGCCTCTGGCTCTCATTCCCCGCTCTGTGTAGAAGTGGAGATGGGTAAATGCTTCTCTGTGGTGTTGCATTTCGGCAATGCCTTCCACAAACTGCTTGGGGAGTTAAAAAAAAACAGATTTGTAGGTTTGGCCTTAGAACTGCTTAGGTGGAAAAACCTGGGAGGAAACAAACAGGGTGTGTGCACCAGATAGCAGTAAAACTGAGCATTTCAGGTCAGATGCTGAGTTCTGGCATACGATGGTGTGATGGTATGGAAGTGCCGCCGTAGGAACTCTTGGAAAACATTTTGGACTGCATTCTCAAACTGTTGCCAAGGGTGGGTGGATTGAGGCAGTGCTAGTTAATGCCTTTTTTAAAAAAACGAGAGGTGAGAACTGTGCCATCTGCCCAGGAAGAAAGCCTTGCGTATTCATCCCGTGTGTGCAGGGACCCTGCGGTTATTCAGTGCCACGGGCCCTTCCTGGAGCTGGGGGAGGTAGGAGAAGATCCCCCAATTCATGCAGCAATCTATGGTTGTTGGGCTATTTGGGGGAGCAGAAGGCAGTGGTGTTCCAACAGGGGGGCAAAACGCTAAGTGTTGCAGGAGCCTGAGCTCCTGTGTTATGTGACCCCTCCCCCTTGCCTTCAGAGCCATTCGTGACTCGGAGAGCAAAGCCTCTGAACCAGCTCTCTGAGCAGTGAATTGTTCTGGAGGTGAGGGGGGGGGCACATTACACAGGAGCTCAGGCTCCTGCAACACAGGCAGCCCAATCCTAAGTAAGGCCAACATAACAGGGCTGTATCCTAAAGCCCATTAGGAGGTGGCAGCAGTGAAGTGCAGGCCAAGGGGACCTTACACCTGCGTAAGCCCCAGTCATCCCAGTGGATCTGCGCCTCGGATCTGCATGTGCTGTTTTGCAGGCACAGGTCAATGCGCACAGGAGCTGCCCTGATCGAGGTTGCCGAGGCTGGGGACAATGTTTAGGATTTGGCACTATGGTTGTCCTGCGTCACAATCCCCGTCTTCAACCACTGTGCTGCCCAGTTACGCCCCTTGCACGCCTCTGGAATGCCCTCAGCGAGGCCCAGCGCTAATCGTGCGCCGCCGACGCTCAACCGGCACAAGGCCGGCAGTGCTGGTGGTCGCGGTGGCACCCGAGTGATGGTGCTGCTGCTTGCACCGGCCGAGTGCCATAGCGCCAACATGGACGCGTTTTACGGCACGTTCGCGACAGCATTCAGCCAGCGCAAGAGCGCAGTGCCGGCACTAAGGGGGGTATAGGATTGCACTTTTAGTATTTTGCCCCCCATAGGAATGCCCCTGGCAGAAGGGGATGCTAGGGGGACATTTCCCTAGATGATGGTGGGTAGGGTTGTTAAGTTGGCAGCCAAGGGTTATTTGGAACAGATCATAGAGGGTCTTTGATAGGCCTCTGCAGAAGCATAGCCAGAGGGGCTGGTGGTGCGGTAGAGTACTACAGGTGCGGCAATGTACTATGTAAGCAGCCTCTTCCGGGCAACGCAACTAATCCCAAATGCTGCTGTTATCTTGATGAAAAATTCTCCCCTTCCACCTTCCCCAGTCTTAACCCCTGTCCAAAGTACAGTGTATGGGATGAATAATTATTCTAGAACAGCAGCTTTTTGGCACCAGGACCCACTTTTTAGAATGACCATCTCTCTGGGACCCACCGGAAGTGATGTCATGGCCGGAGGTGCCATCATTGTGAAGCCAGAGCCTGCTGCTTTCCTGAGAATGCAGCAATAAGCTGGGTGAATTCTCAGCCATTTTCCAATAGCAAAGAGAATCAGGAAAAGAACCTATTTACAGCCTTGACACAAGCCAAACAACCACACAGCCCTCCTCCTTTCCAGCATTCCATCTTCCCATATTTTCAATATCACTGCTCTAGTTGCTTCATGGCCCACCTGAAATTGGCTTGCGACCCACTGGTGGGTCCCGACACACAGTTTGGGAACCACTGTTCTAGAAGTTGGCAGAGAGGATTTGCATAACGTTTAGTAATTTGGGAGTGGTCTTGATTTTTATTTACTTTCGCATCAAGCCATTCATTCAACTATCTCTATTTTCCAGTTCCTCTACCTGGAAAATCGCTGTTGCCCAGGTCTGTGACTCAATTTGCATAATTAGTGAAAGTTTTGCATAATGCGCAGATTGGACGGCTCAGATTTGGTGAACTGGAATATGGCAACCCGAAGTGAGGGTATTTAGCAGTTTTAACCTGATTAGTAAAATAATCACTTTGTTACTTTGCTCGAGATCTCCATGCGTAGCTGTTCCAAAGATTTCGCCCCCTGGCCAGTTCTCCCTGAATAGAATCACTGCAAATGATCATGATGATAATGAATATTTATATCCAAAAGTTCACAAAGCGGATTGCGTAGGAAAAGGAATGAGAAAATGAGGACATGGGTCCCAGCAGTTTCCAGAGGGTGCTGTGTGCTCATATTGAAAAACAGCAACATTAATTTCAGTTATTTTTCTTTTGCAGCTTGGAGTCAGACATGGGTTTGATATGATCCTGAATGAACTGTATTGCAACTGGTTCAAAACCAATTATGGAACTGGTTCAAAACCAATTATGGAAAGTAACATTTGAAGTTGAACCAAACAAGAGGGTTTAATAAGAGGGTTGCTTCTTAACTGCGAGTGAAGCCAAACTTTGAACGGTTCAATTGCCTACTTCTCGGACCAGCCTTTTCTCTTGAACTGTCAAATATTTCGTTCATGCACTTTTTATGGAGCGTTCAAATTATGGTGCATCTAGATCAGCACTTCTCAAACTGTGAGCCCAGGACCCACTACTGGGTCACATGACCCAATTTTTCGTAGTTTGCAAAACTGACAGGGCAGATTAGGCTCTGTGCATCAAGGGTTAAACAAGCTGCTACATGGGAGGGGAAGCACTGATGCCCAATCACCATTATAGCCACACCCCATGGCATTTCGAAATCAGGCAGCAGCCTCTGTGGCCTCTAAAAAGATTGAGAACCACTGCTCTAGATGAAACTGGCTTTAATTATTTTCCTTTTCAAATAGTGAAAAAGTGCATGTGCCATTAAGAGCACAATCCTAACCAGGAGTGAGGCCGGCACAGTTAGGCCTGCAACGTTTGGCTGGCACAAGGGAGACCGTAAAGTTTGCTTGGACCACTCTCAGAGTCAGAGAGGCCAGCACACAGACATCCGCCATTCTCCCTGATGGGCAGCACAATCCTACGAAGCCAGCTGGCGCGAGGGAGGCACCATGACGGGGCGGCTCAGGGATTGGCAGGAAGAGTGCAGGAGGTGGGCGGGACGTAGGCAGGACGTGGGCGGGTCCATACGGCCAAATCCTAGACCTGTTTGGGAGGCCACGAGGCCCTGTTTAGCAGGCTCAGATCCAAGGAGCCCATAGGGGAGACTGGAGCCTCCCCTACGGTAAGGGAGTGCACGATCCCTTGCTGTGGGGAGGCGCCAGCCTCTCCTATACTGCACTGGATATGGTGTTGGCCGACCGGCCTCGCCATTCCAGCGCAGTATAGGATTGCGCCCTCAGAGAGTGGTCCAAATAAACTTTTTGGTGGCCCTTGTGCTGGCCAAACTTTGCTGACCTATCTGTGCCAACCGAACTCCAGGTTAGGATTGCAAACCTTAAAAAAGAGAGAGAGAAAAAATCAATAATCAAAGCTGGATCCTAATATGAATAGAAACTTACATGGGGCAATTCAGAGAAGTTATTCGAGGGGCAATTATTCCCCAATTCCTTAGCTGGAATCCTAAGGAGAAGCAGTCGAACCAGCTGAACGTGCAAAAAGCATTCAAATTGCCAGGAGCCTTTACAGCGGATAGATGGGGGAAGCATTGCTAGTTGGGGGCATTGCTAGTTATTGTGAGTGCCATAGTAAGTGTGGTGCGGAACTTCTGTTTGAATTCCACATTCAGGGAATGGTAGAAAGGCAATGGTGGCCACATGATGTGATTGGTTAGCAGCTCTCTTCGCAACGAGAGGCTGTTCAAAGCCAGCATTCACATGCACCCCCCCCCCCGCAACACTATCCTGTAACAGGGTGGTATACAACTCGGCTTAGTCGCTGTGATTGCCCCTCTGCAGAGTGTGTGGGGCGGTACTGTTGTGGTTCACGTCTTAATCTCTTGAAAGTACAGGTAAGCAACCTCATAATTTGTATGCTTGTGGATGATTTAGTGCAGCGACACATCCCAAAGCACAAAAGATCCCTGATGGGAACGAGATAAGCAACTTGCCTTAAGTACAATCTTCTCACAGGGCCTTTAGTGTTAATAGGATATTTTGTAGGAATCTCATTAGGCTGCAGCTGGAATTTACATCTTGAACAATGCAGGAGCTAAATCTTTCCTTAGGGGGAAAAGTGATAGGTACACCTGGCTCCTTGCAAGCTTAAAATACACCCTGGAAAATGTTTCATTTTTTAAAATATGAGCTGTGTGCATCTCATCTCCCACAAATGCATTCTGTTCATTCACAAGACTGGCAGAATCCGCTTCCATTCATACAAAAGGACCAAATTAGCACCCGGAAAGGTATGGATATATTTATATAGTGTTAGCCCTGCAAGATCTGGATATTATGCTGCTGAATCATGCAATTGAACGCACAATCCTAACCTGGAGTTAGGCCGGCACGGTTAGGCCAGCAAAGTTGGTCCGACACAAGGGGCGTCATAAAGCGCATTTGTACACTCTTGGAGTCAGAGAGGATGGACCACCTGTGTGCTGGTCACAGTAAGTCCCAGACCAGTGATCTGGCTGGTGGGCTGTGGCTGCCATGGCAAACACCTATGGAAGTCACACTGAAAGTGCAATCCTAACCTGGAGTTAGGCTGGCTCAAGTTAGGCCAGCAAAGTTTGGACAACACAAGGGCCACTGTAAAGCTTGTATGGACCACTCTCAGAGTCAGGGAGGATGGCGCACATCCAGTGGTGTCATTCAAATGATTTAGGAACAGGAACTCACTTTTGATTGGCACTTGTGGGGAACCCAGAACCAGCCATGGAGCCCGTTAGGATCCGGAACACCCGTTCTGGTCCGTTCCCCCTGAATGACATCACTGCGCACGTCTGTGTGTTGGCGTAGGATATGGGGCAGCCAAGCTGGCTTCCCTGTTCCAGAATGAGCTTGGATTGGGCTCTTGATAACATCCATTTGTCA
This sequence comes from Lerista edwardsae, assembly GCA_029204185.1. NCBI lineage: Eukaryota > Metazoa > Chordata > Lepidosauria > Squamata > Scincidae > Lerista > Lerista edwardsae. The sequence goes on along the minus strand of JAJKFI010000044.1, from coordinate 5,482,659 downwards.
ATATTTTTTTCTTATCCCTTTCATTGAAGAAAAAAATGTTCCACGCAGTTTGCAATCAAATTCATAAATCCATTTAAGGGCAAAGATCCTATGCCCTACTCACAAGAGTGGGAATTACTTCTGAGTAAGTATGTATATGTTTATGCTGTGGCTGTCCCACTGTATGAGGTGTTACAAAGACTTTGAACCTGGGAGTAAGCCCCATGTAACATAATGCTAAGGGACATGGTGGTGCTGCAGGTTAAACTGCTAAGCTGAGCTTGTTGACTGGAAGGTTGGCAGTTCGAGACCACGCGATGGAGTGAGCTCCCACTGCTTGTCCCAGCTCCTGCCAACCGAGCAGTTCGAAAGAACGCTAAAATGCGAGTAGATAAATAGGTACCACTTTGGTGGGAAGGTAATGGTGTTCCGTGCACTATGGTTTATAGTCACGCCGGCCACATGACCACGGAAGCTTGTCCTTGGACAAAACGCTGGCTCTTCGACTTAGAAATGAGATGATCATTGCCCCCAACAGTCAGTCACAATTAGACCATTCGGTCGTAAAACCTTTGCCTTTACCTTAACATAATGCTAAGTAGACATGCATAGGATTGTGCTGAAAGTCTTCTTTTACTTTGGTTGGATCAAGATCTTTGTTTCAACCTTTAATGCAGGATAGTGAACTGGAAAAAGGGAGGCACTTGTGGGTGGAAGGACATCTCTATAGCATGCACTTGTGAACACATCTACTTTGAGATGTACGCATTGTGCAGAAACATCTACATTCTTCCCGGGCAAATGTTCTCATAGGTATCCTGCCTTGATATTTTTGCTTCTCATTGCCTTTGAATCTTTTTCATCATACCTTCCAAACAAAGGCGTTCATAAATCTATCTTTAAAGGGTACCATTAAAATATTTATTTGCATCATTCGGAATATGAACAGGTCGATCCTTGGCACTGGTGTGGGGATTTCATTCCAGGAACCCCTGCAGTTTTCCGAAAACCAGGGATAATGAAATCTGTGATCCAACCCACAGAGGACCTTCTGGATGCAAAAGAGGGGCACATCAGGGGGGTTTCCTAAGTAGCAGCGAGGTGTATCCAGCACAACATGGGAGGCCTGAGGAGCCTCCCCGATGTCTTCCTCAGGTCTGCACCTGCTCAATTGCTTCAAGGTGGCCTTATGGCCAAGAACAGCACTACGCCCAGACATGTCATGTAGTGGGTACGCAGGGGTACGCGCGTGCCCGTTCCTAGGATTAGGGCTGGCCCCGCCCATTCGCCTGCCCACTCGTCGACTCCATCGGCGCTCCGCTCCGCTCCCTGCAACATTTGAATTGCCTGCACGTTGGAGTTGCCTGCACGTTCTCAGAACCAGGCAGGCAGGCAGCGGAGCGAGGGAGACCGACGGCAGCAGCAGCATGAGCAGGTGGGCTGCCTGGGGCTCCCTCCCGAGGAGGTGCGGCGGTTCCTGGGGGGGGGAATCGGTAGCCCGTGCGGAGGCCCTGGAGAAGGCCCGGGACTCCCGGGCCTTCTCCCAGGCCGCCGCACGGCCTACCGAGGAGGCGCAGCGGTTCCTGGGGGCAGCTCCTGGGTTCCGGCTATGACCTCACTTCTGGTGGGCAGGCCCTGACACAAGTGCCAATCAAAAGTGAGTACCTGTTGCTAAATCATTTAGATGCCATTACTGACTACACCCTATGTAGGATTGCGCCCTCAGAGCCCAATCCTGAACTGACAGGCACTCACAGAAGCAGCGGTACCAAAATGGCATCCGCTGCATCCCGCCGGAGCCGAGTAGCCACCAGAAGTGAAAACCCCATTTCCCACAATGGGGGCTCTTCAGCTCACCACAGAGCCACCACCGGGGATAAGGCTGAATGTTCGGCACATTACGGCACAGTTGCGACATTTTCGCCAGCAGTGCACACATCCTGCCAGTGATAAGGACCTTCTGGATTGGGCCTTCAGAAATCTTTCCAGAGCCTTCTAACAGGGATTTAAAGGTTTTTGTGGCATGCAGCCTCCCCAACTCAGATCATGTCCAGGACGCCCTCTGTGGGTCAAATCCATGATACTGACTCTGCGGGTAAGGGGGACCCACCTTCTAACCCAGTGGTTCTTAACCTTGTTGGAGGTACTCAGAGGTGGTCTGGGCCGGGAATGCGCCCCATGGCAGGCGCTGAAACCGCGCCCCCACCCTGCCCCCGCGCGTCACGCAGACACACCTCCCTTACCCCAGAAACGCTCTATTTCGGAGCGCAAGGGAGGCGTGGGCGGGCGGGCGGGAGGGCCAGAAACCGTGTGGTCTCTCCCAGACCATGCGCAATGGCGCCCCACCGCTGCTCTGTGCCCCATGGCTCATGCCATGGGGCGCTACAGGTAAGATAAGCGCCTGGAGGTACTGAACCCCGCAAGTTCCATATGTGCATTCACCAAACCCTTCATAGTTGGAACAATAAAATGTTGTGTGTTTTTTTTTCAAATTCAGAACAGATATATATATATATTAGTGCACAAAATGAACCATGCATCAGTTGCACATAAAATCACTGTGTTCAAAGAACAAAACCAACAAAACATGAAGGTCACACAAAAACAAAAACATAACTCAATGATGGCCATGCTGAGCGTGACGTCACGAATCATACGAGTGGGGTGAACGGCTCTGCGAACCGGGGAGGTGCGCGGCTTCTCCTGGCTGCCGCTTGGGCACTTTAACCCGAGCGGCGGCCAGGAGAGGAGACGCCGCGCCCCTGCCGGTTCGGTTTAGCCTTTAGAATAGCCTTCAGTTTCTTATGGTGAAACACTGAAAATGCCATAAAAGTATTGTGTGAATGCCAAAAGTATATTAATATAATGCACCTGGCAACTCTGGCGAACGGAATGGACACACAACACCTCCGCCGAACCCCTGAGACTGACTCAGCGAACCCCTGGGGTTCGATCAAACTCAGGTTAAGAACCACTGCTCTAAACAAAGGTCTTATAACACAAACAAATTTATAAACAAATAAACCTGTCTTTAGAGGGTTGAGTGTACCAGGACCACTGAGTGTACCAGGACCACTGGACCACTTTTCAGCAAACTAGGACTCAGTGTGGTTTACAGAGCAAAGGGACATAACAAGGGTCGTTCCTTGTCCCCAGCAGCGCCAACTCCGTGGGTGCTGGTATGCTGTTGGCACCCACAATAATTTTGGGGGGGTGAGGGTGCTTTGAACCCCCAATGTCGGGCACCCCCACACAGCGCAGCATATTCGGCGCTGGGCCGGGAGCTCACCTGTTCATCGGAGCGGTCAGGCGCACTCCACAAGGGCCCACCTGGCCCAGCGGCGAACAGGCCGATCTGAGGGCAGTGCGATTGAGCCAATGAGATCCTTCCTGAGGTGTTGCTGGCACCTCGGGAGGTGCTCTTTGGCTCGCCAGCCCTGGCCTCGGAAGGGGGCGGGGCTGCCTTGCAATGCCCAGCCGTGATGCAAAGCAGCTTCTTCCTAGGCCGGGCTGCAGCGATCTCCCACCCTGGCCTCGGAAGGGGCTTCCTTGCAACGCTGAGCTGCAATGCAAAGCAGCCGCTTCCAAGGCCGGCACTTCCTTTTTCAAAAACAGCTACAGTTTTTGCATCAGGAATGAGCTATGTGCAGGAGAGAGATGGGGAGGTGGGGAGAGAGCGAGCAAGCGAGAGAATTTCACATCCCCCCAATGCTGTTTTTCCTCAGAAAATTACTCCCCTAAAGAACCGGTTTGCTTCTGAAAATGCAAATTGAGAAAATTGTGTTTGGGGGCAAATCATTACTTCTAGGGGTGATTTATTGATTATTTCAGTGGAAAAACAGTGGGGGGGAATGAATGACCTTCCTGTCCCCATGTGCCCCCATCTTGACCATGATTCCCCCACACCCAACAGTGGCTGTTTTAGGGGAGAGAGAGAGAGAGAGAGAGAAAGAAAGAGAGAGGCACTTTCTGCTGGAAACATGCCTTTATAGAGCAAACTTCTGTGCATGCCGACTTTAACCCTTAGCAAATGGGGAATTGATTTCATGGCTATATTTCCAGGGTGTGCGGCAGTCTTGTGAATTTAGTGTATGACGCACTCCGCCTTTTTCATCTATCAAGGTTACTGAACTTCAGATTTGCTTTTCTTTCGGAGTTTACAAATCAATGAAAGTGGAAGAACAAAGCTTTCTTCCTTTTTTCCTTTTCCCCTATGCTCAAGAGGTAATGCTCGTTAAATGTTGGCTTAAGGTAGAAAGATGGATGATTTTCAAGATGCATTAAATTAACTACTTCCTTGTTTTTCAGCACTCCTTCTTCTTAGTTCCTTCAAAGACCATGCTGTGCTAAAGATTAAAACAAAGGGGTGCGATCCAACTAAGTGAGGCACTTGATATCAGTGGAAGAGCAGTGTCATGTTTACGTGGAAGTAAATCCTACTTTGTTCCGTAGGGGCATGTTTGAAAATAGTGTGATTTTTTTTTTCAGTTTTCATGATTTGAAAGGCAGAAAGCATGTTGTATGCTTGTGGTGTGTTTTTATTCCAAGTTTGCATTCCAAGTCCTAGTTTTTTTTAAATTAATTTTAAATGCTTTAAATTTGTACTATGTAGGTGATATAGGTGACATAGTGTCAGCAGCTGCAGCCACAGTATTATTTCTAAGTAGAAAACTAATTTTGGAAATTTCTGGAAAATATTTTAGAGCGCTGTGCTGGCATAACTATTCTGGAGTTAGGCCAGCACAGTTAGGCTAGCAAAGTTTGGCCAGCACAAAAGATACCGTAAAGTATGTTTGGACCACTCTCGGAGTCAGAGAGGCCAACGAGATATGCACCATCCTCCCTTACCCAGGGATGGTCCAAATGTGCTTTACGGTGTCCCTTGTGCCGGCTAAACATTGCTGGCCTAACTGTGCCAGCCTAACTCAAGGATAGGATTGCGTTCTTAAACCAAAATGTAAACCAACACCAAAATGTGGGGGGGGGGGGGTTGTATTTTTATTTGCCAAAAGGCAATGTTTTATATTTTTATATATTATATTTATATTTGGTTATATTTACAACAACAAAAAAAAAACCACCCCTATGTAACCCCCTAGGTTAACCCCTGCTAACTGGGCAAGAGACACTTTTTCAAGTGGTCCTCTTATATTTTGCAGGGGGAGAGTAATTGTCCCTCTTCACCCCAGTGCAGTGTCTTTTCTAGTGGCTGTTGCTGGTAGTTTGCCTTTTTTTAGATTGTGAGCCCTTTTGGGACAGGGAGCCATTTAACTTTATTATTATTAGCCTGTAAATCACTTTGTGAACTTTTTGAAAAGTGGTATATTATTGTTGATGGATGGATGGATGGCTTACTCACAGGAAAATGTGCATAGCAGAGCAGCCTTAAAACATGAGCTTTACTGCCCAATCCTATCCCCTGCCATGTCTTAGCATGTAGCTGCACCAACAGGGGGGTGCACTGCATGCTCAGGAAGGGGGAAGTGAGACAGCCAGTGAGAGTTGAGTAAAAAATGTATTTTCCATACTGCCTAGCAGGCTTCCTGATTACCTATGGGTTTCCTTGAAACTATGCCAGTCATCTTGCTGGCAAAAGTCCAGGGAAAGGAAAGGGATGGTGCAGATTGGAAAATTAAAGATGGGATCCAGCGTCTGGTTTTGCTGTCATGATCTACCCCCTCCAGCCCACTCCTTTCCCTGTTCCCACCCAAACCCACCCCCAAACAGCCCATGAACAGTCCCTTTGCCACATTACCTGGGCCAGCAGAGCATCTGGGTGGTAGTGTAGCTCCGGGGGCGTGGCATGGTAAGTATTGCAGGCAGTGCAACAACCAATGAAAGCAGCCCCTCCCATTCGCCTGCATATGGCCGTGGCCAACCGGAATGGCTCCAGTGGGAGGGGTTGCTTTCACGGCACATGGCAACACCTGCACAGGTGCAAACATTGCCTGCCCATCTATGGCGGCACATGCCATGGTGGTTGTGGGTTGTTTTTTTTTTCAAATTGCAAAAATAAAATAAATAAATAAATAAATAAATAAATAAATAAATAAGGGGAAAGATTACACTGCAGACCCGTAAACCCTTTTAAATTAATTGAACAATGATTTATGGGAACTTGTTCTACATTTTACAGGATTAAATCTATGCATTTTCCGGGCGCATTAAATTGTTTGCAGCATAAAGCTGGTCCTCATTTGCGTCCAGGCATGCTTGCCGCGGAAAGGGAAAAAGCCGACAGATTCTTATGCAAAGTAGACAATCTCCAGCCCATTATTCCAAGAGTTGTGATGAAATATTGTAAAGGAGAAATGAGTCCTGGATACTGTCCAGGCATATGTTTTAAAAGCCTTATTAATTTCCCCCCATTTACTCGGTTTAGCCTAAATAAGGATGAGTCAAATAATACATATGGATTAATCACCCTGCCTTAACGCAGTTGTAGAAATGGCTCAAATAGTCATATATTGGTTGCCTTTCCAGTTTCCGAAGGGGGAAAAATGTGTTTTATGATGCAAACTGCTAGAGATTCTTTCAGCAATAAACTTGTCAGCAGATTTGAGTTATTAACTCAACCTGTGTGTGTGTGTGTGTGTGTGTGTGTGTGTGTGTGTGTGTTTAAAAAAAAGAGACCTCAGACTATAAGACTGATTCATTACAAATTACACTTCACTATTGCTTGGGTTGCTGGCATAATTTAAAAGATCCTGTGAACCTAAATTTAAAAAGAAATTGGGTCTAGGGCTTGGCTATGTAAATCAGAGTAACAATGTAGAACTTGGTAACAGTCTTGTACTTGCCACAGTTGCTGCAGCTGATTCCATCTCAGCTGTGGGATTTAGCCACATAAGGTGGCTGTCACTAAAAATTCAGCCAAAAAGTCATTTGGCCAACTCCTTGCTGGTGCATTCCGGGCAGGAGCAAGCTTTGTCCTACATGTTAGGTTTTTAAGAGAAGCAATTGTACGCTTCACAGAGTGAAATCCTAACCTGGAGTTAGGCCAGTACAGTTCGGCCTGCAAAGTTTGGCTGGAACAAGGGACAACGTAAAGTACGTTTGGACCACTCTTGGAGTCAGGGAGGCCAGCACACAGACGGGCACCATCCTCCCTGACTCCGAGAGTGGTCCAAACGCCACTCCCTTGTATCTGGCATTCTGAGGTAAAATTTTGAGGTAAAATTCTGAGGTAAATATGAGGTAAATAAAGCGAAGTTTAGCCAGCACACCGTAAAGTATGTTTGGACCACTCTTGGCATCAGGGAGGCGAGCACACCGATGTGCGTCATCCCCCCTGACGCCAAGACCTGTCCATTGTGCTTTATTGTGTCCCTTTATAGGAATCGTAGGCTTTGTAAAGAATACCCTACAGGACTTCCATCCTGCTTCTTAGCCCAGCTACCCTCCCCCACCAAGCAAGCTTCAGAAGCTTTATTTACCATACTGACCCATATATAAGTCGACCCAAGTCTTCAGGATCAGCCCCCCATATACCAGGGGTTGTGTGTGATATCCAAAAGTGTCCTATGATCTTAACAAGGTCCTAGTGCTTCAAGTCAGGATAGAAAAAGAGTAATTAAGGGAAATGAGAACATCTGTGAGTCAGAAGGTCTTCCCTGCAGCGGCCACTTTGGAGTAGACTTCCTGGTGAAGTATATTATCTGTTGGAAAAAGTTGCCCAATTTATTTAAAAAAAAAATCAAGCAAACTTTTCAGAACCTGTGAAGGGCTACCCACTGTTATACTGCTGCTGTGATATAGTGGTCTAGAAAGCAATGGTGCATGTTTGATATTGTGATCATTTCATTGGGTTTTATTGATGGGTTTTATTCTCTTTTATTCTCTTTACTTTGCTTCCTCAGCTCTGCCGGCTGGGGTCAGGAAGGTGATTCTCCTAAGGCTGCATGTGATCTGGAGAATCTGTGCTTTTTCATGGTCTTAGTTGGCCACTGGGGAATTGTGACAAGTCACTACATGAGTAGGAAGACGTGGCCAAAAAAAAAAAAAAAACCCCACACAAAAACCCCCAACTTTGAACTTCCCTTCAGATTTTGCTTATTTTTCTCTTTTTTGGATCTTTCTAACTCTCCCTTGAAACTTCCACGACCTCTCAGAATCGGAAATGTTTCTGAGATGTCCTTCTGCAAAAGCCTTGACGTTTTCCCCCTTGTGTCTTTAAGACATCAATGCTGTCATGTTTGGCATTTCCAGGAGAAAAAGAATATTGTCCAATCTTCCTGCTGGCACGTGGCTACTGATTGGACAACCAAGCCGCTGGCGCTACTGTTGTGAAGGAGCGGTAAGGCAGTTCCACCGCCGGTGTTAAGGCTTACCGTTGGCTCCAGCCCAGTGCCAGGCCCAGAGACGAACTAAGCACCGGGTGTGCCCATGGCAGGTCGACAAAACCGCGCCCCCAGTACGTCGCCCCACCACGCCTCCCTGCACCCGGAATAGCTCCATTTTGGAGTGGAATGGACGCCAGGGAGGGCAGGTGGGCGGGCCACGCAGCGCGGGTTAGCGGGCAGGTTACTCCACGCAATGGCGCCCTGCCGCTGCCGGCACCCATGGCTCGTGCCACCCACGCTCCGCCTCTGGCCAGGCCCCAGTACCCGGAGGAGCAGAGGTGGAGCCAGCGGGCAATAAATTTCACTGCCGCCAGCAGCCGGCTCCTACAGGCAGAACTGAGCAGGACTGGGGCAGAGCAGCGGGTGGGACTGGTGGTGGCCTCTGTGTTGGGATGGTGCCTCTGGTGGCTGCCCAGCACCCAGCACTACATAACTGCCCAGCACTGCATAGGATGCAGTGGTAGCCATTTGGCTTTGCTGTGCCTATGGCGGCCAGGCAGCTTAGGATTGGGCTGCCCAGGGCCAAGGCTGTGTCAGGAAGAGGGGTAAGGGTCTTGGCTGCTGCCAAGATCTCCCCCCCTTCTCCTCCCTCCTGCCCCCCCCAGCCTTGCTTGCTCCCTGCTGTCCTCAATCCTCCCCCAAACCATTCCCAAACCAGCAACCCTGACCTACCTGCTGCAGTGGAGATTCCAAGAGCTGGTGGTACCCGCGTGCAGCCTCCTCCAACCACTTGCAGGGGTGAGTCCCGCCCACACAACAACAGAGTGACTCTTAGGCTGTGATTCAGTGGCACGTAATTAATCTGTGGAACTCCATGCCACAGGATGTGGTGGAGGCATCTGACCTTAGATGCTTTTAAAAAGGGGAATTGGACAGATATCTGGCAAAAATTTACATCACGGTTTACAAGTCGTGATACATAGGTGCAACCTCCTGGTTTTAGAAGTGGGCTATCTCAGAATGCCAGATGTAAGGGAGTGGTAGTGAGATACAAGTATCTAGTGTGCTCCCTGAGGCTTCTGGTGGGCCACTGTGAGATACAGGAAGCTGGACTAGATGGGCCTTTGTCCTGATCCAGCGGGGTTCTTCTTATGTTCTTAATTTCATATGGAAGCCAAATTGCTGTTGTGAACCACTCCATGTTGCCCTCCTTTGCCCTCCAGTCAGGCTGTGTGTCTGTGCTGCCTTCCACTACTGAAGACTTTGCATTTTTATGTTTTGCCTTTCTCGTAGTCTGCTTTGCCTTACCTACATTTGGGCCTCATCTGTCATCTTGAACGGAGGTGCCATTCTCTGAAGTGATTTGATTGAATAAATGCATTTTAAACTTTGGGGGAAATGCACTAAAGGGCCTAATAACTTCAGAGTTTGCATCACGTATTGTTTCCTCCTAGCTTGCCAAATATTCTTGGACCCCATACAGTAAATGATCAATGTTTTCAACATTTATCTGTTTTACTAACATTGACAGCAAAAGTGTCGATGGAATCCAAGTTAGGGCCAGTTCCCAAGAGCGCAGGATGCTTTAGGGGACCACATTTTTGTTGGGTTACCCCACACCAGTGGTTCTCAAACTTTTAGCACCAAGACCAACTTTTTAGAATGGCAGTTATGTCAGGAACCACCGGAAGTGATGTCATTAATCTGGAAGTGATGTAATGGCCAGAAGTGACATAATCAAGCAGGAGGCGCCGTCATTGTGATGGGCAACACAATCCTAAGCAGTGCTAGAGCAGGCTCCCTGCCCACCAAGAAACGCCTTCCCCCCTGCCCACTCCAACCCTCACGTGTGCCCCAGCACGCCTCTGCTGCCATGCGGGCATTCCCAGGGTGCGGTGCGGGCGTTCCCAAGCCAGTCTCGGAGCATTAGCACCAACACGGGGGTACTGCTCGGCGCCCCCGCCTCGTCACTAATGACGTGGTGCTGACACAAGCATGGTATGTTGGCGCTGCATGCAGGGCGGGATTGCGCCCATAGTCAAATGTCACTTCTGAGAGGCAAACTGGCATTCTTGGACTTCAGCAACCATGAAACATCCCTGACGGAAAGCCAAATTAGGACAAAATACGATGTAAAAACATTGAACTGAAACCATTTTTTTAAAAAAACTAACTTGAAAATTCAAATTATCTATCTATCTATCTATCTATCTATCTATCTATCTATCTATCTATCTATCTATCTATCTATCTATCTA
>JAJKFI010000044.1:5458246-5472130 GCA_029204185.1 Lerista edwardsae | reverse complement strand
CTATCTATCTATCTATCTATCTATCTATCTATCTATCTATCTATCTAATTTATCAAAATGAAACCAAAGGGGAAGACAGTGATGTCTTTGTGACGTTCTAGGCACCAGCCAATCAGTGCTGCCCACCTGCCTACAGCTGCTGCTGCTTGGAGCACAACCACAGATTGGAAAGGTGCATTTGCACTTAAGCGCTGTGTTAGGTGCTTCTATATTGGTCTCACTGCCCTAAAAACATTACTTCATCTATTAACTTTGAGCGCTCTGGAAAGAGGCTTGTTTTCCTCCTTGGCTTTATCTGCTTTATGAGGAACAATCCCGCTAATTGTAGGTTTTGGCTGTTCTTTGATTCGTCATTCATAGCTCCATGTTGCATCTTTAGGCAAACAGCTGCCCTCTCCAGTTTTAAAAGACAGGTGCAGAAACAATGGCTATAAAAGAGCCTTCTTGTTCCTTGCAGTCCATCACTTTCCTTTCCTCCCGTCAGTCGCCTGGTGTATAATTATGCTTAAAATGTTCTTTGGTATTAGCGGAGATTCTCGGCACTATTTGATGCTCATTTTTCAATTTGGCTTCCTCAAGTATTTTTGATTGCCGTAGGCTCTTGTCGTCATTTCCATAATCCTCCTGTTTCTCAGCTTCTCGGTGTTCTTTAAGGCAGCCATTTCCATCCCTGATGTAGTTTCCTTCCTTCTTCATTTTCTTCCTCCTTACTTCTTTCCTCCTTCGGCATGAAGTGCACTGCAGGCATTTTATGGGGACGGGGAGAGATGGTGATATTCTCTTTTACAGCGCTTGGCTTTTGGACAGTGCTTATTTCGTATCCAACTTCTTCACCTCACTTCTTGGGGGCAGGGCTGGCGTTAAGGCGATGTGACCAGTGTCATCACATTGGGCCCCACATTTTGAGGCCCCGCGCACCAGCCCAGCAAGCGGATCGTCTGTTGCAGCAGCTGCCTTGATCTCTATGGGCTGTAGGTTAGTGGGGCGAGCAGCGCAGCTTTACTGTGGGCCCTCCCACCTGACCCTGCCTCCAAACAGCCCCAAATGGGCCGTCGTGAAACAGTTGACAGTGACGTCACCATGTCACCACCATCTTTTTCCAGGTGCTGTGCACGGCATCACAAGAGTCTTCCTTGGTGACTGGAGGCCCAGTGGAAATCCTATGCATTGGGCCCCTGCCACCAGTGGCGTCATGCAGCTGGAACACTGGGCAGGAGGAATGGGTGAGCGGCAGCCCGCCCGTTGCGTACCGCTCTGTTTTGCTGTCTTCCCCGCCCCCAGGGGCGGGGAAGACGGTGAAATGGAGCGGTACGCAATGGGCGGGCTGCCGCTCACCCGTTCCTCCCGCCCAGTGTTCCAGCTGCATGACGCCACTGCCTACCACTCCTAGAGCCGGTCCTGCTTGGGGGTGGGGTGGATGAAATAAGAGACAACTTATTTAAAAGTCCATTTTGGGGTGCTATTTGACAACATTTGAGTAACTGTCTTGTTAGGCAGACCGTACTTCAAAATCCATAGTAGCCTCTGTCGAAATTCTGCCGCTCTTTAATAATTCATTTGTATATCTGCAAAAAACATAAATGAAACTATCTGGCATGAAAAGCTGTTTTATCCGCTTCATTTCTTCAGCAGTGTAAAGGACCAGCCATGTTTAATATTTTGCTCTTTTTTTAAAGGCTTAGCCTCAATAGCCTTCCATAGACCAGTGGGACTCTTAACTTTTTAGACTGGGAAATGGTTTTCAGAATGGCACTTGTGTCAGGACCCACCGGAAGTGATGTTATTAACCTGGAAGTGATGTTGTGGCAGGAAGTGACATCGTCAAGCAGGAAGTGCTGTCATTGTAACATAATAAAATGACCCTCCTGAAATGCAAATTGGCATTCTTGGACTGCAGCAATTGTACAACCATGAAACATCCCTGACAGTGTGCAAGATTAGGACAAAATATGATGTAAAAGCACTGAACTAAAAACAATTTTTTTAAAAAAACAAAACAAAAACCTTCACTTGAAAATCCAAACTGTTAACATTCACAAAAAGAATACAAGAGTAAGTCTGCAGCTTCCAAGATGGCTGCTGCCAGCCTTCTAAGACTCACCTGGGTCCTGACCCACAGTTTGAATAACACTGCCAGAAACCAAAGCTAAGTTGAGCTATTGAACACAATCATACTCCTTGCTTCCCTCAAAATGGAGGTGAGGGTTAGGGATGTTGAGAAAAATGGAAAGCTGCTGCTGGGGATCAAGAAGACAAAACTGCTAAGATGGTTAGATCCAAAGTTACGTCAAAATGATTAGGCCAGGACTCTATCTCAGGGTCAAACTGGATGTTCTTTTATGCCTGCACTTTGCATGTCTTTTTTTTTTTATGATTCAGATAATTTTCATTTCTCCCTCCTCTCCCCCCCTCCATCAACTAGATGTTGGAATAACTTTATATTGGCATAAGGGTCCTGTAATAAAATAGCTGTTACAAGAGGCATCAGCAGTCAGCAGCGGCAATCCTATTTATGTGTTGCATGGGTCATGTGCCCCCAGATACCATACCCATGGAGGGGAGGGGGCAGTAGTGCTATACAGCTGGTACGCTGGGCAGGACTTACGTTTGATCGGCAGTCCGCCCGTTGCGTCACGCCGCGTTCCGCCGCTTTCGGGTGGCAGTCCGCAACGGGCGGACTGCCGATCAAAAGTAAGTCCCGCCCAGTGTACCGGCGGGATAGCACTACTGGGAGGGGGCGGCATGGAGGTGATTTGCCTCTCGCAGAGGCGAGCCATATCAGCGGGTTGGCCCACCCGCCTACCTCTTTGCTGAAACAGCTTCAAAATGGAGTGTGTTGTTGGCAGGGGGTACAGCAGGGGCGGGAAGCCAGTGCAGGGGGTGGCGATAGTTAACCTGGCCTCGGGGTGGTGTCTCGCCTGGATCCGCCACTGGTAGTCACGCCTATTTGCAAGCCCCCATATGCCTGGCTGCTAAACAGGACAAGACATTGGGTAGTTTTAAAGTTTGGCCAACTGTCTTTGGGTAAAGTCACTGAGATCTGGAACAAGTAGAGACAAATGGACTAAAGTTGGAGTAAGTGGACAAGAGTAACGAGTGAAGAAAAGTTACGTTACACAAAGCCAAGTTTGGTTATGACCAGTGGTGAAATTCAGCCAGTTCTCACCTATTCTGCAGAACCGGTTGCTAATTTTAGGTTGGGAGAGGGAAGAAAGGTAGCGGATGGCCCTGAAGGCCGCCCTGAAGGACATAGAACCAGTTGTTAATTTATTTGAATCCCACCACTGGTTATGACCCAAGATCCTCTTTCAAAGTATCTCCAATTTTAGAAATGCCAAAAATTACTCGGCAAATGTATACGTTTTTTAACATTGTTCCAAACTCTGAACACTCTGTTGTGTACCGTCTCCACCCCCATCAAAAGTTTGGACACACAGCTCTTGTCCTTGTTGCCCCTTCTTTCCCAAATGTGCCCCACCATAAGGGGCTGATGATGAGACATTGCAACAGTGGAACCTCATGCCTCAGACTCAGGCATGAATAGTGCTCAGTGCCACCTACTGCATGACTTTTCGCATATTTCCTGCGACACCTTCTGAGCATGTGTACAAGAACATCAAGGCCTTAAGCACAATCCTAGCTCACTGCTGCTAGTCCTTCACTGGAGTGACTTTGGAAAATGGTTGCCTGGGGAGGTTGATGGCAGAATTATGGGCAATTCCTTTTAGCGATCCTGCCGAGTTAGCTCCTGCTAGACTTATCCGTGAATGTAACCCTGGTTTTATGAAGTCTGTTGGAAACAGATCCAGGGGTCTAGGGCAGCCATTCTCAACAGGTGCCATAATGCCCAATGGGGAGCCTGGGCACATTTGAATGGGACTGTGGACTGAAAGCAGTGAGAACAGATTGCCGAGGGAGGTGGTGGATTCTCCCTCACTGGAGACCTTCAAGCAGAGGCTCGACAGGCACCTGCTGGGGATGCTCTAGGAGGATTTCCTGCTACAGGCAGGGGGTTGGACTCGATGACCTTGCAGGCCCCTTCCAACTCTTTGATTCTATGAGAAAGGGGGCCCCAAGGATTTTATGGAACCCTGGTATAAATGAAATTCCCAAGCAGCATTTTATGGTCATAGGGGCTGTAGCCAACAAGAAAAAATGGTTGAGAAAGGCTTGTCCAGGGAGATCTTGGTTCAGAGCACCCAAGAAGCTACCCTTGGTCTTATTGTGGCTTAGATATGGGCTCCAAAAGAGAAAAAGAATGAGCAAGAAAAACAAATAGTCTAAGTTGATGGGGAAGGCTGGATTTTATTCCATTTGCCTATTGAAAGCTTATTTTTCTTTGCTTTTCTGCCTGAATGCCTAATTAAATACTCCAGTGGAACAGTAACATAAAGTTCCTGCCATCTCCTATCTTGGGCTGTATCACTTTGGCTCCCTTCCCCACAGTTTGCTCATCTCAGGATATGGTTATTGCCCAGAGTTAACGGCCGGCCCCCACACGCTATAATATTTACTGGTGTCGCAGAAGGCTCGGTGCCATTGCTTAAGATCAGCAAACACTGGATAAAATTCAAGTGGCTCCGGGGATTGCCGAGCTGTTACGGCTTGCCACAGGACAGTCAAACCCATCGATTCATTTTCTTGTTTGACCCAAGAGGCTGCCTGCATTTCTGAGACTGATGGAGCAGAGCAGGCTGCTTACAAATCTCTGTTATCTGAGCAACACAAAACAGGTCCAGAGCACCAAGCATTATGTTATACCCAGCAGTGTAATCATGCAGGGCAACAGAAGTCACTGTCATCAGCCCCATCTAGACAGGCGGCAAGATGGATATTAATGACATTTAGCCTGAACGGAGAAATGTACTAACATGGATTCAAGACTGTAGATGAAAAGTCAGGGTCATTTTCGTGGGAGGCTTAGTGAGGGCAGTAGGCCAGACAGCACGCTAGTGTTGATTTTGCCACTGAAACAGTAAAGTGCATCCAATTATTGAATACTGCAGGTGAGGGAAGGTGAAAACAAAAATCGGCCTTGCGCAACAGCTGCTGAGCAGAAGCAGTGGATCACAGCAGCAAGAAGGTTGAATTTCACCCAGTTAACCCCTGCTAACTGGGCAAGAGGCACTTTTTCAAGTGGTGTCCTCTTATATTTAGCGGGGGAGAGCAATTGTCCCTCTTCACCCCAGCACAGTGTCTTTCTCCTGGCTGTTGCGGGTGGTGTTCTCCATTCTTTTAGATTGTGAGCCCTTTTGGGACAGGGAGCCAGTTAACTTTAATGTTATTATTGCCTGTAAACCGCTTTGTGAACTTTGTGTTGAAAAGCGGTATATAAATACTAGTGATTGATTGATTGATTGATTGATTGATTTCAGCAGCATTAAAAAGTTCGCAGTCGTTCTTAAAGCTGCAAGCCTAGGCACCCGTACCTGGGCATAAGCCTCACTGAACTTTGTGGGACTTAATGCTGAGTAAGCATGTATAGAACCCAGCAACCTTTGTGCCAATGCTTCCTTACACACACACACACACACACACACACACACACACACACACACACACACACACACACACAATGATCATTGGTACAAAATCAGTGGTTCAGAAATTAGGCAATTAACAGAGCAATCCTACCCTGCCCGTTGGGTCGATGCTACGTCATAGCATCGGCACTCGAGCAACGGGACTGGCATTGCCTGCAGTGCTGGTCCCATTGTTCCCGCGCCAAGCCTCCCTCGTGTTGGCCGAAGCCGGCCGGCGTGAGGGAGGCTCCGTGTCCAGATGAACACAGGATTGGTGGGGGGGAAGGTTGTGGGGGGATGTGGACGGTCTTGGGAATCGGCCATAAGGCTGAATCCCAAGCCCGATTGGGAGGCCACGGGGCCCCGATTTGGGCTGCATTGTCTCCTCAGATCTGCGCCTGCTGAGTGCATAGCGGAGGCTGGTGCCTCCCCTATGGTAAGGGCGTGAATGTGCCCTTGCCATGGGGAGGCTCCAGCCTCCCCAAGCAGCGCTAGGATTTGGCACAGGCCAGCCGGCCTTGCCAATTCAGCGCGGCTTAGGATTGTGCCCTAAGAAACTGCTGCACTGAAGAAGCTAGCAAAGACTTGGCGGCAGGAGAGACCTTCAAAATGGTGCTCGTGACCGGTGCAAAACCTCCCACAGGCATTTCAAAGGGCTTTGTGCTGGTCGTGAGTGCTGTTTTGAACATCTTTGCAGCCTTCAGCAAGCTAACTGCGACCTTCTTTGGAAGGCTACAGATGCATTTAGATTGCAAATTGCCAAGAACAGCATCATGGGAAAAAAACAAAGTCACTGGCAATTCTGCCCCTCGCAGATATGCGCATAAGCATGTATCAAATTCATGTATGAAGAGAATTGACTGTCGGTGCAATCCTAATCTGGAGTTAGGCCAGCGTTAGTCCCTTGTGCCGGCCCAGGAGTGTCACAAACATGCCATAAAGTGTGTTTGCATCAGTCTCGGAGTCAGGGAGGGCAGCACACAGATGTGCATCATCGTCCCTGATTCAGAGAGTGGTCCATATGTGCCTTACAGTGTGTTTGTGACACTTTTGGGCTGGCACCAGTCCCTTGTCTGGATTGCACCCTGTATCCCACAGATTAGTTATCACGAAGGAAAACAGCTCTTTCTCCCACCTGCCACATTTTGGAAGGTGGACAGGACAATCCACAGGGTTTCTGATGATGCAAATCTGGTTTGCATGTCCCCATTTTTACAAATCTGGCCTACTTATTGGAAGCTGGGCTGCATATATCTGACTTCCGATTTCTGACATTGCCAAGAGGCACACGAAGGGGCCATGCTCTAGTGGCTCCCATTAAAGATTTCGTGGGAGAGGTCCCGTGAAGAGGTGTGTCTCACCTTTTGAGACCCATGCTCAAGGCACTCTTCCCTGGAAATTCGAGGATGAGATTTGCAGGGAAAATTCCCAGAGGTCGGCAGATCCACTTCATTGCGCTTGGACGTAGGACTGTGACATCCCTCCTTGCCTAATAGATCACTGAAATGGAGGTAAAGTAGCAGTTCTGTTTGCTCTTTAGCACTATAGACTTACATTTCCATTTAGCTGGAGCTACAGCTGTTATCACTTTGCCAGTGTATTTCGTTTAGGGAAAAAAAAAAAGAATTCTAAAGAGCGCACGGATACTCTCTGAGGGCCCTGCCAAATGTGCAGTGATTCTGTGGGACGATATGTTCACGCGCACGACTGTGATGCTCAAACCATGTGGGATTTGCAAGCGCACGTCCCAATCCAAGGTTGGGCTGATACAGGAGGATTTGTGGGCTTTTTGTTTGCTGTTCCAGAGCCAAGCTTAAGCATGTCTACTCAGATGTAAGACCCATTATAGTCAATGGGCCTTTCTCCCAGGTAAGTATAGATGGGATTGTAGCCCCAGAGTGCACCAGTGATTCGGTCCTCAGTATCCTCAGAGCCATGCAAGTCTCTCAAGATAACTTGGACTTGCCCATCCGAAAATCTGCCTAAGACGGCCGCAAGATCCCCTGTTTCCAGCCCCATAGCTTCATGGTGGGTGTATGAAGGGCTGACGCTTGACTATTCCTTGAGGTTTGTTTCCAAGCAAGAAGACCAGGGATTATGCCCCAAAGCGGGCAGCTGTGATAATGAGGCAAGCCAATGCCTCACACCCTTTCACACCCACACTCAGCCAAGCAGACAAAGCAATTTCAAAAATAATTGTTTTATGTCAAAAGAACCTAAGAACATAAGAAGAGCCCTGCTGGATCATGCCAAAGGCCCATCTAGTCCAGCTGCCTGTATCTCACAATGGCCCACCAGATGCCTCAGGGAGCACACAAGACAACTAGATGCCTGCATCCTGTTGCCACTCCCTTGCACCTGGCATTCTGTGATAAATTCTGAGGTAAACACACTGGTGGCTAGTCAAGATTCTCCCCAGCATTTCTCTTGGACAGCCACCAGAACCAGATGCTCCTCTTCATATTTATTTATTTTATTTATTTAAAAGATTTTTACCCCGCCTTTATGCCCGAAGGCACTATGTTCATAGGAACATAGGAACAGCCACACTGGATCAGGCCAAGGCCCATCTAGTCCAGCTTCCCGTATCTCACAGTGGCCCACCAGATGCCTCAGGGAGCACACAAGAGAACTAGATGCCTGCATCCAGTTGCCACTCTCTTGCACCTGGCATTCTGAGGTAGCTTACTTCTACAACCAGGAGGTTGCACATAACCATCATGGCTTGTAACCTGTGATGGACTTTTCTTCTAGAAATCTGTCCAGTTCCCTTTCAAAGGCATCTAGGACAGATGCCATCACCACATCCTGTGGCAAGGAGTTCCACAGACTAATTACATGCTGGGTGAAGAAACTTGTTCTAAGTTTCCAAGCACTCAATTTTAGTCCCCTGGTTCTGGGGTTGTATGTGAGGGAAAGGAATACCCAACGCCACGGTGCTGCACCTGTCTTGGGTGACACTGAGGCTGGGCGCTCCAGTGAAAAAGCTGCAGCAAAAATGGGGCCCCCTGCCCACCCGATCCTCTGTTTTGTTCAGAGCGATTCTGGACGCAGGGAAGCATAGTGAGGCTTCCTTGGGGGGCGGTGATGTGCTACATCATTGCCCCAATCAGAACCTGCTTTGACTCTGGGAACATTCCTCTATCCAGCATAATTTTGTACATCTCATGGTGCAATCCGAACCTGGAGTTAGGCCGGCACAGTTACACCAGCAAAGTCTGGCTGGCACAAAGGACACCGTAAAGTATGTTTAGACCACTCTTGGAGTCAGAGAGGCCAGCACACAGACGAGCGCCATCCTCCCTGACTGAGAGAGTGGTCCAAACCCTTTTTACAGTGGCACTTCAGTCCTAACTGTGCCAGCCTAACTCCAGGTTAGGATTGTGCTCGGAATAAGGATACGTACATCATGCTGCCTTCATGGTGTATATTTTTATGTTTGCCAGAAAATAAAAGCAAGTTTGAGATGATGATGATGAAGAAGAAGAAGATGATGACTCCATCTCAGCCCAACCCTGTGGTTGATGCCCAGATACTGGGCCTCCACAAGGGCCCCGATGCCAACACTAGGCTAACTAGTTTCCCCTCCAGAGCAGCCTCAGAGATAGGCAAGAGGGAGGGGGTTCGGTCACCCACTGGGCCTCCTCTCTTCCAGCAGCTTTGCTTGGAATCACCGGCTGGCCAGCCTCCTCCAGACTGTCCTCATCACCGGTTTAGCTCAAGGTACCCTAACTTGGCACCACAAAACCCCACCACCAAGCAACAGGCAGTCAGCTTACCTAAGCCACACCTACCTCTTCCACTCAGTGGCTCCAGGGGTGTTGCAGCCATAGAAAAATTCTCCAACCAAGGCAACACAGGAACCCACTCCCAGTTCCAATAACCCAGTAGCCAGTCAGTCCATCCAACAATCCTTTAGTCAGTCAGTCAGTCAGTCCATCCAGCAAGCCATCAGTCCACTGCCACTTTCCTTCCTACACCTGCCCAGTGCTGCACCTACCTGGTGCTAACTTACTGCAGCTCCTGCCTCCAACTTTATACTGAGGCAGGCCAATCGGTGTCTGTTGCTGGGCAGGCTTTAATTCATCAGCCACACCCATCTGCACCTGTGCTAATCCCTTCCTAGCCAGGGCCCTCATCAGCCTGCAGCAGTGTTCCTGCTGCAGGCAAAGACCTTGGGGGTTAACCCTGTAATCCCTGGCTATTTGGACAAGGGGCCACTGCTGATACCATTCCCTATCTCCACGGGGTATCTCCTGCCTTTTCCAATATAGTGCCAAAATCGACCCCTCCATCACCCCCATTCTTCCGCTGATGCTCCGTTCAGCTTCTCAGGGCATGTTTCACACTCTGAGGCTTAAAGTGGCTCTTGCTTCCATTGGGCTTGTGGCGCGGATCTGAAGCCGAGGCCCCTCAGCGGGAACTCTAATTCGCATTACGAGCGTCTCTCCCCCTCGTCCGCTTCCACATGAACAATGAGCAGACACTAATACGAAAGGTGTGAGAGACTCAAAGGCAGCCTAAGCCTTGCATGCGAAAAAAAAGGCTCTCCCGGTTGTTTTGCCTTGGGTGATTCCCTTGTCAGCTGCTTTTGTGGCGCTCTGAATGCCTCCCGAGATTAAATTGCCGACCCTTGTCATTTTCATTTGCATGAGCTTCTGCTGATGGCTGAGCTAAGCCTGAGCATCTGGCAAGCCTCTGCAGGTGGGTGGCCACACTGGGCTGATCGACTCCCCTTCTGTTTTCCTCATCACCTGCCAGGCCTGCACAAACTGCCTGGGATGCTCTAAACGTCCCGTTGGCGCTGCCTGCCTGGGTGCGATTTGATGGTTTGCTTCTGGTTTGCACCTGGCTTGGTGCCTCCTTGCAAGCCGGCCTCCTCCCTCCACCGTCCGATCCCCCACCGCCTCCAGCCACCAAGCAGGAGGCACCTTTTCGCCCTGCATTGTCAGGGACTTCGCTACTGTCATTTGCCGTAAGCACAAGCAATTCTTCCCAGCTAACAGGGCCGGGGGAAAGTGTGGTCCGCCACAGGTACAGCAGCGTAGTTCCCCGGCTATGATAAAAGATGCGGCGTTTCACCATTAGACCTTTGGAAATGGAGAGGGTCAGACGGGCAGCCCAAAGGCATGACTTGGCCCGGCTATCGCCTCTTTGAGAAGTGGAATTAACAGCTCCCTCAATTGCCGACTGCTTGGGATAACGGTCGGGTCAGTCATCTTTTGCTTTTTGCTTTTCATCAGACAGCAAAAATACCGCGGCGCAACCTTTGCTGGAGGGCAGGACACACCGTTTATTACACCGGCATTGCAGTATTGATCATTGTCTGAGAAGCACAGCGTTATTTGCTTTCATCTTCTTCTTTTTTTTAAATATGCCTCTAAAAACGGGTTGTCATTGGCTTGCCGTTCAGGAAAGCCTAACAAAAGGAGTACAAAAGGGAGTGCACTGGAGAGCTGTCCTCACTCTCTTGGGCTGTCCACTCCCGATCTGGTGGGTGGAGGAGGCAGAGAACTAGCAACCCACACCCCATGCCCACACGCTGCCTTCCCCTCTTCCTCTCTGCTTGGAGCAGAGCTTGGAGTAGCATTACCACCAGTAATGGGATCTGGGAATTGACTAACGGAACGCTGGGTGGGACTTACGCATGATTGGCAGCCCGCCCGTTTCGTTCCTTGGGCTGCCTGCCGGCCGCGCGGGCTTCTCCGGGGGAGCGCGCCCCACCGCTGCATGTCCGATCATCTGGCGCACCCCCCCCACCTGTCCCCCGGCGAGCCAGCACCCCCCTCAGGCCAGGATGGGCGGCAGACCGAACGGACGGGCAGCCAATGACGCGTAAGTCCTGTCCAAGCCCCACCCAGCATTCCGGTTGTCAATCCCCAGATCCCACTACTGATTACTGCCAAAGATCACGGTAGTGAAGCTGAAGGAGGAGATAGCTTCCTCAGCAGTCCTGTTCCCCCATTCTTCTTCCAGGAAAGCAATTGGGGAAAGGGCCATCAGTGCCTTCCTTTTTTTGTTGCCGTTTCTTCTTCTAAACCAGTGGGTATCAATGTTTTTCCTTTCATGGCATTCTGACCTCTATGTTCTTTGCCGCTTGCGATGTCACTTCCGGTTTCCAGGAGACCCTTTTGGCTTCTGTGGCTCAGTTTCTAGGGCAATGGACTGTAGTGATGAATTGTCTGTCCCTTTTTCTGTTTCTGTCTGTCCCTGTGCTCCAAACGCTCGCGGCACACCTGCGGATCTTTCATGGCACACCAATGTGCCACACTAATTTGGCAGCAAGCTGCATTTAACTGACGACGCAATCCTAGCCTGGAGTTAGGCTGGCACAGTTAGGCCAGGAACGTTTGGCCGGTGCAAGGGCCACCGTAAAGTACGTTTGGACCACTCTTGGAGTCAGACATGCGCCATGCTCCCTGACTCAGAGAGTGGTCCAAACGTGCGCTACAGTGCCCCTTGTGTCGGCCAAACTTTGCTGGTCTGTGTGCTGGTTCAGCTCCAGGTTAGGATTACGCCCTCAGCTGGATTTTCTCCTGAATACATTTATATGGGATTGCATTGCACATAAGCACCTGAAGAATTAGTGACAAGGTAGCAGGAGGCATTTTGGGAACTGCTGAAATTATCTGTGCAAAGCAGCAGAGGCGGATCTAAGGGGGGGCAAATCTGTAAGTTTTGCAAGAAGCCTTACCCTGTCATGTAAATCCCTCCTCTCCCTTGCTGCTGTAGCCAGTAAGCAACGCCAAGATGTTGCTGTTCCCTGTGAGGATTGGCTAGAACAGTGCAGGAGAGGAGTGTTTTCCACTGCAAGGTAAGGCTTCTTGCAAAACTTACAGATTTGCCTCCCCTTAGATCCGCCTCTGCAAAGCAGGAAGTCATTTTGTTTCAGGCTAGTCTTCAACCCCAACTCAGGAACCAGTGAGAGAAAATTAATTTCAGGCAGGAAGGAGAAACAGACATTCCCAGAATGGGTTTGGTATCACAAATCTTTCCAATAGAATATCTTTGCTGACGTGGGTTCCAGAGAATTGAATTTAGAAAGCAGGATGTCTTTTTTTGTAGTTTAAACTTTGCTGTATGATTAAACTGTGGCTGACTTTCTGAAATTAGCCATATACTCCTTGCCCTTTTTGCATGGCCCTCATTTAATTATAGTTTTGATCAAATGTCAGTTGAAATGTGTACTTAATTATACCTATGACATAATTTTATCTCCTTTGCCATGGAGGTGTAAAAATGTTTCTCCCCTTTTCGTCTTAAATAGGAGAGGAAGATTTATTGGGTCCTAGCGCACTGTGCCCAGTGGTTATGTCACTGAGGTCAGTCTTTAATTTATTTGGACTGAAGTCAGAATGGATTTTGCAATATTCCAGTGCACATATTGAATGCATGACAAATGTATCTTCAGACCTTGCATAGATGTCAGAGGTGATAACGCTGAGGGTTTGGAAATGGACTCTTCTTTGGATGGTGGAAGAATTCCAGCGCAAAAAGATTGATGGCACAATCCTAACCTGGAGTTAGGCTGGCACAGTTAGGCCAGCAAAATTTGGCTGGCATAACAGTCACTGTAAAGCGTGTTTGGATCACTCTAGGAGTCAGGGAGGATGGCGCACGTCTGTGTGCTGGCCTCTCTGATTCCAAGAATGGTCCGAACATACTTTACAGTGTCTGTTGTGCTGGTCAAACTTTGCTGGCCTAACTGTGCCGGCCTAACTCCAGGTTAGGATTGTGCCTTAAGGTTTGGGCAAGACTCCCCTATTCCTAAATGCTCCATTATCTTATATCTGTGTAGGCTATTCCAAGGATTTTTATTTCAAATACTGGGTTTGTCTGATGGATAACAACTTCATATTCATTGCAATACTCTTATTGTAAAGGGATCGGTGCTGACATGCTGAAGAGCCAGATTCTCCCCTAATATACACAACTGGATGTCTGAACAACCTTTTGGGAAAGTGTTTTTGCAAGCAGGGAAAATTAGAATGGGAACAAACTTGGTCAGCATTTTTAGAATGTTTTGTATCATAATGTATTAGATTTGCCTCCACTCTTAGCTTCTTTTGCTTTGTGAGTTATATTGCTAGATCATGAAATGATAAGTAAAAAGGCCTGGGTCAGTTTTTCTGAATTGTTCATTGTCGTGTTTGTTGTTGTGCATATATGTGTATGCTTTCGGAATAATATAAAATAGCCTGCTTTTTTAAAAAATAAAATAAAATAATATGTACCTCACTTATTTCAGTTTCTCCGGGCACAATCCTAAATTTCCAGCACCAGGGTCTGTCTGTCTGTCTGTCTGTCTGTCTGTCTATGTATGTATGTATGTATGTATGTATGTATGTATGTATGTATGTAT
>JAJKFI010000044.1:5436205-5458236 GCA_029204185.1 Lerista edwardsae | reverse complement strand
TATGTATGTATGTATGTATGTATGTATGTATGTATGTATGTATGTATGTACAGTGACGGGATCTACAAACGACCTGGGGGAACACTGGGCGGGACGTAGGCGGGACATCCGGGTGATTGGCAGCCCGTCCGTGGCGATCCGCAGCTGCCCTGGCCTCAGGGGGGGCTCCTGCTCGCTGCGGAGGACAGGTGAGGGTTGCGCCGGGAGCCTGGGCAAGCAGCGGTGGGGCGCACTAACCGGGGGCAGCCCCCCCCGGCCAGGACAGCTGAAGAACGCTGCGGATGGGCAGCCAATCATGCAGAAGCCCCGCGTAAGTCCCGCCCAGCGTTCCCCCAGGTCGTTTGTAGATCCCTTCGCTGTGTATGTATGTATTTGAAGAATTTATACTCCACCTTTCCCATACCGATACAAATGCCCAAGGTGGCTTACAGAGAACATAAAGGGCAATGCAGCTCTAAGGTAAGGGGACAAACATTCCCTTTCCAGGAGGAGGCCTCTGTGACTACTACTCCATAGCACAATGCAGAACATGCCCCATTGGCACAGCTATGTCAGTGCTGGAAAGTTGCTTAGGATTGCACTCTCAGGCTTATGTCTATAGAGGCAGTAGAATAAGGTGGGAATGATCTCCTAGAATCCTGTGGTGATAGAAAGGACTCCAGAAGGATTCCACAAGTTTTACTCCCTGCAAGTAGAAAACTAGCACAGCAGGGAGTAGGCTGCACTAGAATAGTTCTTCAGGACATTCTTCTTTTCCAAAGTGCAGGTTTTGTTTTAATGTGTCAGAATATTCAAGCATTGTCTGCCACCTGCAGCCTGACAGTGATACTGTCCACTCTGCTACCCCAGGACTCTTCCACCCAATTCTCGTGCCATTCTGTGATTAATTCTGCTATCTTTCCATATTACAGCAAAGGGGCAGTACAAATGGCCATGCAAACAGAATTAATAATATATGTATGCTATGAGGTTTTAAAATGTAAATAATTTTCAAACAGTGACACACTATGAGAGAAGTGAAACGAAAACAAGGGTACTCCCCATGAAAGTCATCCATGCTTGGGGGCCGCTCAATCCTAACCTGTTGCCAGCACAGCCAGACCATGTAGCCTGTGGTGTAGGGTTACCAGATACATACTGGGACAAAGTGCCTGTATCTTTAACCATTGTACAGAGGAGGAAATTTGGACAGGTGCAGTTTTTGAGACCCTTCCATGATGAGCTGCACCTGCCCAAATTCCCTCTTCTGTACAATGTTTAAAGGTATAGGCACTCCGTCCCAGTTTGTATCTGGTAACCCTACTGTGGTGTATCCAGCACAGATTAGGTGGTGACTGGAGGTCTCCTTGGGGTAAGGGAATACTTTCCCCTTACTCCATGTTGAGCCCTAACCTGCCCTGGGGCTTTTTGGATCTCACCGGTTATTTAGCTGGTGCAAATCCAGGGAGCCTGGTGTAATAACAGCCTGGAAGGGGGTTAGGATACAGCACAGGAGGCCAATCCTGTGCCCCTTCCAGGCCCAATTTGCCCCTGTTCTGCCCTCTTCCCCCCCAAAAAAAAACCCTTTCCCTGCTTCCCACAACCCTCCCCGTTCTCTTGTGCCAATCAGCGCGACCCAACCTGTTCCAGCTAGCGCTGCTTTTCAATGCTGCACTGGTGGGCCTGCACAAGTCAACAGGTACGTGGATGTGGGTGAACCTGTGGATATCATATACCTGGATTTTCAGAAGGCGTTTGACACAGTCCCCCATCAAAGGCTGCTGAAGAAACTTCACAGTCAGGGAATAGGGCAGGTCCTCTTATAGATTCAGAATTGGTTGAGGGTCAGGAAACAGAGAGTGGGGGTCAATGGGCAATTTTCACAATGGAGAGAGGTAAAAAGCGGAATGCCCCAGGGATCTGTCTTGGGGCCCGTGCTTTTCAACTTGTTCATAAATGACCTGGAGACAGGGATAAGCAGCGAGGTGGCCAAGTTTGCGGATGACACAAAACTTTTCCGGGTAGTGAAAACCAGAAGGGATTGTGAAATGCTCCAGAAGGATCTCTCCAAGTTGGGGGAATGGGCAGCCAAATGGCAGATGCGTTTCAACATAGACAAGTGTAAAGTGATGCACATTGGGGCAAAAAAAATCAAAACTTCACCTATAGGCTATTGGGTTCTGAGTTGTCTATAACCGCTGAGGAGAGAGATCTTGGGATGCTGGTGGACAACTCGATGAAGGTCTCAACCCAGGGTGTGGCAGCAATCAAGAAGGCCAATTCCATGCTTGAGGTAATTAAAAAAGGGGTTTAACAGCCAATATTATTATGCCAATGTACAAATTGATGGTAAGGCCACATCTAGAGTATTGTGTACAGTTCTGGTCACCACGTCTCAAAAATGACATAGTGGAGCTGGAAAAGGTGCAGAAGAGAGCGACAAAAATGATTACAGGGCTGGGGCAGCTCCCTTATGAAGAAAGACGGCAGCGTTTGGGGCTCTTTAGTCTGGAACAAAGGCGCCTGAGGGAGGACATGATTGAGAAATTCAAAATTATGCATGGGAGGGATAGAGTCAGTGGTGGGATTCAGCCAGTTCTCACCTATTCTGCAGAACCAGTTGTTAATTTTAGGTTGGGAGAGGAAGGAAAGGCAGCGGCCGTCCTGAAGGACATATAACCGGTTGTTAATTTATTTGAATCCCACCACTCGATAGAAGGATGTTCTTTTCCCTCTCTCACAATACTAGAACCAGGGGACATCCACTTAAATTGAGTGTTGGGAGAGTTAAAACAGATAAAAGGAAATACTTTTTTTTACCCAGCGGGTAATTATTCTGTGGAACTCCTTGCCACAGGTGGTGGTGATGGCATCTGGCGTAGATGCCTTTAAAAGGGGATTGGACAGATTTCTGGAGGAAAAGTCCATCGCGGGCTATAGGCCATGATGGGATTGTGCAACCTCCTTACGTGAATAGTAGGCTACTTCAGAATGCCAGTTGCAAGGGAACGTCCACAGAATGCAAGCATCTTGTTGTCTCGTGTGCTCCCTGAGGCACCTGGTGGGCCACTGTGAGATACAGGAAGCTGGACTAGATGGGCCTTTGGCCTGATCCAGCAGGGCTCTTCTTATGTTCTTATGTTAGGCCTTTGGGCTTGCCCACAAGTAGTCGCAGAATGCTTTACGGCACGTTTGTGACACTCTGAGTTGGTGCAGTGACAGCTGCACTGGCTCAGGAAGACGTTAGGATTGCACAGTCAACATACATTGTCAGAGCAATTCTATGCAGATCTACTCAAAAAGTATGTCCCATTGGATTCAATGGCTTACAGCCAGGGACGTGTACCCTGGAATGCAGACTATGACTCCAAGTGCCATTCTATGCATAACGTTCACGCAACCGCATAACTGTTTGTAGATGGCTGAAGGTCTCCTGCAGGATTAGAGTCGGATCTCTCAAATCTCCCACTGAAATAAAAGGTGCACGTCCGTCGTTCTTCCTTTGGTCTTTTAAGAAACTGTTGCTTGCTGGTAACTCGCACTGCGGTTGTTAAGACTTGACAATAATGAATCTGGATGGCCAATGGATCTGTGGTCAAAAAGGAACAATAATAATGTCAGAAGCAGGCTATGATGAACAGCTCATGGAAGGTGGTAGCCTTAGATAGATCATTAGTGATGACTGATGTTCCAAGAGGCGCTTCTAAGCAATATACCAGGGTGATATATCAGGTCACCATATGAAGCTCCTCTTAGCCTGGAAATTGCACCGCCAATCACTCTCTTCTGAAGGTCTTTTCTGCCACGAGTGAGGAGGGCCGGATATAAGTCTCCATTCCGAGCTTGATGGATGATGATTGAACTTTTGCCTGTTTCCATCTAGAATATTTGGGGTTGTTTAGCGCAGTGGCAATCCTCCTTAGGCAGGCCACAGGGCAACGACCCATAGAACGCTCCATGAGATTTGGAGTTCTGCTAGCCCTAAGTGATGTGAAGCTGGATACTTCCTCACAATGTATAGTTTCCTGTTCAGAATTTTCTCGTAGGTGCTGATTTGTTGGGAGGGGAGAATAGCTAGCCTCAATTGCAATGGGTGTGACTTGAAGACCTCTTATGCTGGTCAATGGCTTCAGATGCCCTTTTGAAGTCCTGGCTTAAAGATAAACTACATTTAACAACTTTCCACCATTATAAGGACCTGAGATCCACCGGTTTGTTTTATTTGTTCCTGGCATGTTTCGTGTGCTCTTCTTTTCAAGAGTTTTTATGAAGCTCTTCTCTCTCAATCCTATTCTCACAACAAATCTGAGAGATAAGTGCCTGACTGAATGCAACTGATATGACTGGAAGGGGGAATTTGAGTCCGGGTCTTCCTGGTTCTACTTATTATCCAGTACTCTATACACTCAGGGCGCAATCCTAACCAACTTTCCAGCACTACGGGTGCAATCCTAACCTGGAGTTAGGCTGGCACAGTTAGGCCAGCAAAGTTTGGCCAGCACAAGGGACACCGTCAAGTAGGTTTGGACCACTCTCAGAGTCAGGGAGGCCAGCACACAGACATGCGCCATCCCCCATGACTCTGAGAGTGGTCCAAATGCACTTTACGGTGGTTCTTGTTTGGCAAAGCCAAACTTTGCTGGCCTAACTGTGCCAGCCTAAATTAAGATTAGGATTGTGCTCTCACATAGCTGAACCAATGGGACATATGCTGCACACTGCAGTGGAGTAGTAGACATGGAGGCCTCCTCAAGGTAAGGAAATGTTTGTTCTCTTAACTCAAAGCTGCATTGCCCTTACTCTGGGGCTGGAAAGTTGATTAGGTTGTGCCCTCAGTGTAAGAACCTTAGTAAATCTTCCCCTGTCAATGTGATCAACCCCTCCTTTTCTCCAAGCTGCAGTGCAACCCCTGGAGCAGTTATTCCCAAACTTGTGGGTTGCAACCTGGGGGTCGTAACCCCCAAGGGGGTCTCAAACCAATTTTCACAGGGTCGCAAAGAGCTTGGGCAGCCATCTTAAAAAGCTGGGCACCACCATCTTTGAAGCTTCATTTTGGCTAGGGAAGAGGCTTCCACATTCAACTGCTACTTCCTCAATGCTTGTGGCTGCAAGGGAAATTAGCTTTGTTATGGGCTTGTCTTGGTGTGTGCGTATGCGTGTGATGAAGTCTCTCCTGGGTCTCTTTCTGAGTGGGCATGTCACGCCTTCCACGTGCATGCCTAGGTGAGTCTCAGCACACGGGGAAGCGGAACCTAAGTACTCTGAAGACTAAATCTCAGCAATGGCATACAGTAGCCCCAATGCATTCTGTGCAATGTTGCTCTCAGTGATGAACCAATCATTGAACTCAAAACTCAAATGTCACTTAGAGACAAAGCATTCAAAACATTCTAAGAAAGATGTGGAGTTCTTTCGACATTCAAAACCTGTGATTTATTTTTTAAAAAAAACTTGACTTCACTACCTGCTTAATGACATCACTTCTGGCCCTAAGGCTTGGGTGGTGGTGGTCCTGTAAGGTTGTATTACCTAAAAAAGGGGTCCCAGTGCAAAAAAGGTTGGGAATCGCTGCACTAGGGGAACCAGAAGCAGGGCATTCCCCTGCTTAGATGGCAGCAATACGATCTAGGGATTGCATCGGATTAACTGAAATAGATGATGGGAAGCCACTTCCGGTTTGCAATCGTGAAACTGGAAGTGGTTTCCAAGTGCTTATTTCAGTTAATCAGAGGCTTGGGGAGTCCTCCAGAGACTTCCACAGGGCTCCCCACACACCCCTGAGGCTGGTGCTGCTGCCAGGTAAGGCAGAAGCCCCCCCCCCCCGGCAGCTGTGCGATCCTTGGGACCACATTGTTGCCATAGTTCCACCTCTTAGGCGCTTAGGTGGCTCCTAAGTCCCTGGAATGAGTTTGGGAACAACACACTGCACTACAGAGGTGTTATTTGCCCAGCATTTTGATGCTGTCTAATCGTGTGCCAATCTGGTGGCCCATCTAGTTCTCTACCATGTAATCCAGTCTAACTGGCCACAGCTCTCCAAGGTCTCAGCGATGCCAAACTGCGCAATGCTAAACTGAAAATGCCAGGAACTGAACTCGGGTCTCCATTCATGCCGAACATGCACTCTACAAGGCCGCCGCGGACTGCCGCGTTCCGCTTTTGAACTGGAATCTGTGCTTAGGATAATTTTTGCGAGAAGAATTTATGTGGCCTGCAGCAAATCACGATCGAGAGGAATTTCTGTTTATTTATGACAAACATTTACATTATTAAAATAACATTTGAGATGGCTTGCAAAATTTAAAGCGCGGCACATCGTACACTTGCAGCAAAACTCAAAAACCAACCATTAACACAATCGGAAAGGCAGTTTGATGACAAATATAAAACAGGACTTAAAAAGAGAGGAGATATACAACTTCATCCACCAGGCAAGTTAAAGTCAGCCAGGATCAGGGCCCCCAAGGGACTCTTATCAGGGGGTACAGAGTTTCTTTTGGGCCTATTCCCAAAGAGGTGGGGGCAAAAGAGGGCAAGGGGATAGCAGCAATGAGGTCAGCAGAACAGGGCAGAGGGAGGGTGCGACAGTTGGAATACTCTTTGAAGCCCAGGTCTACCAGGCTTCTCAATATGGAGCCCAGGTCTACTTGCTCGCACAGTGTTGGCAGCTAGAGACAGAAATGGAGAAAAATAAACACACTCCTATGTCTCGCTAAATATATTTTAACTATAGAAAGCCATTCGTGTTTTTGCTGCTGGCCAGTGAGAATGTGAAGTGACTGGGCTTGGAGCTGGAGCTCACTAGACTGAGGTGGTCATTGCCGAAAATTAGTATCATCCAATTGAGGCTCATCCTAGAGTGGAAAGTGTCCTGTGTGTACCAAAATATCCTTCTGTGGCTGCTGTAGTTTGTGGCTGTATCCCAGAGTTCCAATACATTCCTTCATGGTCAGCGGACCCACAAGCCAAAGTGCCACTATAGCTGGCCAGTTTCCTCCCATCACCTCCCAGGGGGGATGTAATGCCCCTTCCCCTTAACCCAGTGGTGTCATCTAAATGATTTAAGAACAGGTACTCACTTTTGATTGGCATGTGTCGGGACCCGCCCACCGGAAGTGACATCATAAGCCGGAAGTGATGTTGTGGCAGGAAGTGACATGAAAAAAGCCCTTTTTGAGGCCTCAGACAATTTTAAACTGACCCAACAGTTGCAACAGTATTCCACAGCACCCCCCAAAACATGGTAAGGAGGCCTGGCATCATGTTAAAGTGACCCAACAGTTCCAAAACCCCAGAGCAGCTCATTTTTCAGTGGCAAGGCAAGGCAAGGCTCCACTCGCTGCCTGCCTGCCTCTGAGAACGTGCAGGCAACTCAAACGTGCAGGAAATTCAAACGTTGCAGGGGGGCGGAGTCAATGAGTGGGCGGGCGAATGGGCGGGGCCAGCTGTAATCCTAGAAACCGGTACTCGCGTACCCCCGCGTACCCCCTGCATGACATCACTGCCTTAACCCCATCTTTCTGAGTTATCACATTGCTTTAAATGCAAAAGCCCATCTCTGGACCACGAGCACCTCAGTCTGATGAGCTCCGGCTCTGAGCCCAGTCACTTCCTGTTCTCACTGGCCGGCTGCAAAAACATGATTGTTGGCAAGAGCACAAAGGTAGCTGGGCCTGGCGAGTGCCAAAGATCACCATATTGAGGGTGCAATCCTAACCTGGAGTTAGGCCAGCAACGTTTGGCCGGCACAAAGGCCACCGTAAAGCCCATTTGGACCACTCTCAGAGACAGGGAGGATGGTGCACTTCTATGTGCTGGCCTCTCTGAGAGTGGTCCAAGCAAACTCGGCGGTGTCCCTTGTGCTGGCCAAACTTTGCTGGCCTAACTGTGCCAGCCTAATTACAGGTTAGGATTGCACTATTAAAAAGACAACTTCTTTCGCCTTGCCCCAAGCCATGCCATCTCCATTCAGACCATTGAGAGAACTGCGGAATTCCATGACCTCAAGATAAAACCAGCCAATCAGGCTTCTGACTCCAGCCCAGTCCTCTCCTATTCCCCTGTAAAAGCTGGTCAGCTGTTAATCTGGTGTCCAAACTCCCTGGCATAGCAGGGCACAAGGTATTCAAGGAGATATCTCCAGGCTCGGCCAGTGTTGTGTCTCCCCTCCTGAGCTGATGCCCAGTGCAGCCTGCATCCCCCTTGTGATGCTACTGCCCTGAAGTCTAGTGTGCAGGCTACTCATGAAGAAAGCAAGAGCCGAGCAGTATCTTGGGGTCTGGGGAAAAGCCGTCAACAGGATGCCATTGTAGACTGTTGGAGAGCCTTGGCTCTAAGTGCATCAGAATTGGCTCTACGTTGGGTCAGAATAGTTGCATGGAAGTAGTGCAGGTGGGGAAGGAGGGCGGATCCTGGCCATCGCAGCTCTGACTGTGCAAAGGCAGCAGATCTGGGATCCTTATTTCAAGCACTGGTCATCAAAGAGATTGACCCCCTACCAGTAGCATAGTGAGAGGGTGGGCCAAATGTAAGTACTACAGGAGCCGCCACACATGGTGTGGCAGCTCCTCCCACTCACTGTCAGAGCCATTCTGGGCTGTGACAGCAACGATCAGGTGCTCGCCAAACCAAACTGCTTCTCCTGCACGTTGCTGCCCATTCTGGTGATTCCAATGGCAAGTGGGAGGGACTGTTTACATGGCGCATTGTGGCACCTGCAATACTTACTGTTTTGCCTCCCCCCTGTAGCTGTGCTACTGTTCTCTGCTATCACCAGAATCTGTTCTGCTATCAC
Source organism: Lerista edwardsae (assembly GCA_029204185.1). Classification (NCBI taxonomy): domain Eukaryota; kingdom Metazoa; phylum Chordata; class Lepidosauria; order Squamata; family Scincidae; genus Lerista; species Lerista edwardsae. Next base: position 5,449,463 of record JAJKFI010000044.1, on the reverse strand, counting down.
CTGAGCAAGGAGGGCTCTGAGCAGTTGTTTTTGTCCTGGTTCAAGCCTCTTGCCTTGACTTCTTCAAAGAGGGAGCCCTGAGCAGAACAGACAGAATTCCATTGGAAGGACTCCTGGTTGCACATGCATCTGTGGCTACCTGGGGTTTTTTTCTTGCCCAGTGGCACTTGGCATATCATTAAAGGCTTATGTGATAGCTTCGCTGTGTGGCTTGGAGTCTGCCTGGAACTGGTGCCAGCATCACTCTTCTGAAAGTAGAGGTGTGGGGTGTGTGTGTGCGTGCGTGTGTGTGTGCATGCGTGCGTGCGCGCGTGCCACAGGGGAAGGCCAGGTTTGAGTCGCCATGTCATCCAAACATGACTAGCCGTGCACTTGGTGGTCATTCTGAAGGGATGGATCATGCCTATGGAAAGGGGAACCTGGTCAAACGTTCTCTCTTTACCTGCGTCCTTCCCTTTGGTGCATTTTCTCACATTTTTATTTATTCTCGGTAAACGTCTGAAGAAATGGGCTTCCACTGTTCCTTTGGGACATGATTACACTGAATAACAGATCTCATTACGGGAAGGCTTTGCTCATAATCAACCCAAATGTTCTGTTCGGTTATTCATTTTTCTGTTTCTTCTAGCAATAGTCTAAATTGCTTTCTGCCTTTGGTGACTTTTCAATATTGCTGATGATGGCTGTTTTGTGAGGCTCCCTGTCTGTGCAGAACACCTCGTGACTTAAAGAGATCCCCTGGGTTAAGTGCGGCCCGGAGGCTGGTAGAGACACAGTCGGAGGGGAGTGGAGATGGGAGGAGAGAAAGTCACGTTATTTCTGGGGTGCTCTAGGTAAAGGAGTTGGAGTAAAGAGGGATGAGGGTGGAGAAAGAGTGAGATAAAGGGGCTAGAGCCCTTGACTCCCCCTATCTCTCCTTGCACTCTTGAAGTGGGAAACAGGAAAGCATTTTGCTATTGCAAAGGAAACATAAAACCATACAGGTGTTATAAGAATATAGTTCCATGGCATGCTCTGACACACAGGGCGCAATGCACAAAGTGCCCTTTGGCTGACGCTAGCCGCTTGCATCGGCCCAAAATCGCTAGCGCCAACACGGGGGCACCCCTGCATCAGCGCTAGTACTGTTGGTCTGATGCTAGCAGCAGCGTCGGCCCAAGGGCACTAGGCCGCTGCGCCACTCATGTGCCAGCCAAACTTGGAGGGAGGGCGGGCTGGAAGAGAAACTCGGTGGGAGGTAGGCAGGCCATTAGGCATGCTGGCCCAGGGAGGGGTGGGGTTGGGATGAAGCTGGAAGACTCTGAAAACCTTGAGAGAGCATCCGCCTCCATGCTCCCTGAGGCATCTGGTGGGCCAATGTGAGATCCAGGAAGATGAACTAGATGGGCCTTGGCCTGATCCAGTGGGGCTGTTCCAGGGCACAACCCTAACCCGGAGTTAGGCCGGCATAGTTAGGTAAAGTTTGATTGCACCACTCTCGGAGTCAGAGAGGCCAGCACCCAGACGTGCACCATCCTCCCTGACTCCGAGAGTGGTCCAAATGCGCTTTATGGTGGCCCTGGTGCCAACCAAACTCCTGGCTTAACTGTGCCAGCCTAACTATGGCCCAGCTCTCAGACAATGCTTTCAGATAAAACCAAACAAGCAAGCAGATCAATGATTCACCTCCCTGCAGGTGACCATTTTTCTGTTTTCTTTCTTGGAATTCCCTGCAGTGTGTCCCCCTTTTGATTTTGGGCAGTGGCGTCTCTACAAGGAGGGCAGAGCTCTACGTTTTGCAAGAAGCCTTACCTTGCAGTGGAAATCACTCCTCTCCTGCACCGTTTTAGCCAATCCTCAGAGGGAACAGCAACATCTTGGCGTTGCTTACTGGCTACAGCAGCAAGGGAGAGGAGGGATTTACATGACAGGGTAAGGCTCCTTGCAAAACTTAGAGCTCTGCCCTCCCTGTAGAGACACCACTGATTTGGGGCCAGGAGTGTAAAGCAGAAGTTTGAATTATATGTTTGTCAGATGAGAAAAGGTGATAGTACATTGTTATACATCCTCCTTTCCCTGCATTGAGAGAAGTTCAGGCCAGGGTTTCCATCATCCGTTTCCTCTAGAGATGAGGACACTGGAGACTGGTGGTGTTCATGTTGAAATCTGTTTATTTATAAATGTACAGGCTGAGGAAGAATAAGAGCACACTCTCTAATATTTGACGGAGGAAAATAAGCACACTAGTTTTATGTTAAGTGAACAAGGGACTCATACTGCAAGGCGCAGGAAGCCCAATCAGCTTTTGCAGGCTGTGGCAGCATGTTTGCAGAACTTTTGAAATATTAACTTCTCCTAAATTTACATTTCCCTACCATGCAGAGTGCACATTTTTGCATTTAGAGGTTATAAATGCAAGCATTTTATCACAGCAGTTTGGCTCCCAAATTGCAAAGGATCAGTATAGACATAACAATGGCAATCGTTTAACCACAGTTAAGCAGTCGGGGAGTGGGGGGGGAGGCCCCAGGCTCAGAAGCATCCTTCTCAGTCGCTTCTGCAGTGCAGGTCCCACGCACCAGGGATGCATTTAGGATTGGGGATGACGTTTCCAATGGCTGTGCTATAATGAGAGCCAATCAGAATTGCCACCTTACATCATGATCAGAAGCCAGGGTTTGGTGCTGGGTTTTGTGGTAGTTGGTGGCCACTGTGGGGATGCAGAAGGCACCCCCATTTGGACAAAGTCCCCTGATAGGAAAATAGGGTCCATATCAGGAGTGGTAGAAAAGGCAGAAAGGCTGAATTGGGAGGGAGCCCCAGCTCCATGTAAAGCTGGGCATAACTCACAGTGTGTATGTATAAATAGGGTGATCCCAAAGTCACATTAAGCAACTCCCATGGGTTATGTATTTTGTTCACCTTTTTTTGAAGGATTTACTGTTTGTTTATTTATTTATTTATTTATTTAATGTATTTTTATACCACCTTTCTCCAGATTTCACTGGACTCAAGGCGGTTTACCTGGGCAGGCTGTTCATAAAACCCATTTTTCAGTTGGGTTTTTTTTACAATTATTGTTCTATGTACCATTCACAGAACCCTCAATTTCTTCAGATGTTTCCCTTTCAATGTGTGGTCATGATCCTGGCTCTTGCACCTTCTGAGCCTTCACAGTCCACCACAGATCACACCTTGGCCAGTTCTTTTGTCAGCTGACTCCTCCACACTCCTCCCATTCCTCCACAAGCTCTGTCAGTGACTTCTGGTCTCCCATCCAAGGCCAATCCAAGGCTGATCTTGCTTAGCATCTTCAGGCAAAGGCAACAGCTCAACCTCCAGACCGCACTTCCTGCCTTGCCCATGCTGAAGCAAATGCCCAAGGCAGTTTGCATGGGCAGGCTAATCTAAACCCCCGTTTTTATTACTTTTTTTTTTTTTTTACTAATATACAATATTCTGTGATTCACTGACTACTCAGTCCCAGATGCAGTCTTCACAGTGTGGTTCTCTTCTCTGGCTGCGTGCTTCAGCAGGCAATTGTAAGTCCAGCCCAGACAGGTCCTCAAGGTTGTACTCTGTTCTTTGGCCAACTGGTCTTCTCTGGCAAGACTTACTTGCAGTGACTACAGTGGTGGTCCTGCCATTCACTTGGGGGGGGAAATGCCCCCAACAGCATAACAGTGTACGATTCCCTGCTGGCCTCCAGAAGTGTAATGCCTCCAGAGCAGCGATGGGATTAACAAACAACCTGGGGGTTCCCCAGGGCAGGACGTACTCGTAATTGGAAGCCTGTGATCGGCAGCCTGCACGATTGGCAGCCTGTCTGTTCCGCCCTGCCGCCGTCCCCACCGCTGTGGCACACCCCACCGCTGTGTGCCCGGGCCCCCGGAGGGGCCCCCAGGCGAGCCGGCACCCCCTCCGAGGCCTGGGTGGCCCGCGCAGCAGCGGGGAAGGCGGCGGGGTGGAACTGACGGGCAGCCAATCGTGCGGGAGTTCCGCGTACGTCCCGCCCAGCGTTCCCCCAGGTCATTTGTTATATTAATCCCATCGCTGCTCCAGAGGGCTGTTAATCAATACTACTGGTTTACATTGGAAAGCCGCATATATTGCTTAAAGGACTTCCGAAGGCACGAGAATGCTTTCAGAGGCCAGCGGGGCTTTGCAAAAGGCTCCGAAATGCCCGGTAGGTCGGGGTGGCAGTCACTGCAGGGGGGTGGCGGCAGTCTGTGGTCCTGGCCCTAGGTGGAGAATGGGCCAGGGACATGACTGAGTGATTAATCAGCTCATCATTGACTCCGTCCTACCACAAGGTAGCTCCTGCATCAGCTTGTCATATTCCGTCTCCCATCCAAAAACAAGACCACAGGTTCCCCTGCTTAGCTTCAGGCAGTACCAGCAGCTCAACCATCAATCCACACTTCTTGCCCAAAATGACGAGCATAGAGTTGAGGGGTCCCATAGGGGACTCTTCAGCAGCAGTACAAAGGTACATGTTTCCCCTCTTACATCTCTCTCCTGGGACAGTTCACTGGATGCAGTAGTCCTGCATCCCTCTCACCAGGCTTGGAGAGGACCGGGCTGTTAATTCAGTTTAACCGGCTGGAGAAGAGTCAAGATAGTAGCACAGATCTCTACAGAACTGTGATGGGCTGCTCCTCAAGTTCTCCTTGCCAAACATCTGTCAGTGGCACAGAAGCTCCTGTCAGGCCAGGAGCAGGTGACCCTCAGCAAATTAGAGGAAAAATCATCATCCAAGTGTCAGACTTCATTCTTTTTTGATGTGCTACATTTTCTTGCATCTCGTGTCACACAAAAGACCCTCCGTGGTCCAGCTGACTAGAAGCATTTCTCATCTTCTGCTTCAATGTGTATATGGTCTGTGCAGTTAGATGCCAAGCTGGTCAACTTGGGAGCTACTTCTGCCTAATTAGTTCCCAAGTCTCCTTTTATAGGTGTGTATGTGTGTGTCTTTTGGGTAAACTTACTTGCAGTGCTGTCAAGTCAGTTCGGGGCCATTATCTCCCAGATAAATGCTTTGTCCAAGCATAGGGGTTCCCAGAAGGGACTTTGCAGTACAGAGATATCTTGCCTTGTGTCAGTCTTGCTGTTCTTGAATGTTGGCCATAATTCACCTGAACGTCATTCCCTAAAATTTTCCAATCTGCAGTCCTTGGCCTCAAACTACACTTTACAAACAAATGGATGTACTGTAGAGCAATAACCTATTTCAGTGTTATTCGAACTGTGGGTCGTGACCCACTTGGTGGGTCGTGACTCGCGACTTGATGTCAGATGGGTCATGGAAAGCTGGGAGCAGCCATCTTGGAAACTGCAAACCTTATTCTTGCTATATTCCTATTCTGAGTGTGAACAGTTTGAATTTTCAAGTGATGGCTTTTTAAGACATTGTTTTTAGTTCTGTGCTTTTATATAATATGTTGTCCTAATCCTGCTTTCTGTCAGGGATGTTTCATGGTTGTACAATTGCTGCAGTCCAAGAATGCCAATTTACATTTCAGGAGTGCCATTTTTTTTAGGTTACAATGCCAGCACTTCCTGCTTGATGATGTCACTTCCTGCCACCACATCACTTCCAGGTTAATGACATCACTTCTGGTGGGCCCCGACACGAGTGCCATTCTAAAAGTGGGTTCTGCTCTAAAAAGTTTGAATACCACTGACCTATTTAAATCCAGACTGATGAGACCAGTCATGACTCATGAGCGGAGGCACTTAGTCCACAAAACATCTTTCCTTCATGAAGGTTTAAATCAGAGGCGTCATCCAGGCGGAACAGCCCGGTACTCCGTTCCGCTAGTTCTGCGGAGGGCCCGGGCCACGCTGCCTCTCCAGAGGACGGGCGAGCTGCTGCTGGGCCCGCCCTCCCTCCCTTGCGTCCCGAATCGCTCTAAAATGGAGCTATTCGGGTGCAGTGAGGCTTGGGGAGGCATGGCAGCCCTCTGCCATAGGGCAGAGGGCTATCAATCATCCGGGTGTTCCGCTTCGTGGCGCGCCCGGATGACATCACTGGTTTAAATGCATATTTTCTTGCATTTAAGAGTCAAAAATGCAGGCAGGGAAAATGTTGGGCCTCTTCTCCTGCTCCCACACTGGCATTTTTCTTGCCCCCATAAAAAGTGGGGTTTCCCCTGATGTAAACATGCCATGGAGCGTTCATCATTTACCCGTATGCCATGTTTCTGGTCCAAAAGAAGGAGGGGATACAGTAAAACAATACTTATTATACAAACATTGCATAAAAACCACACATAGCAGATAGAATCATAATTTTGCCCAGTTCCTACTGGCCTGGTTGCATTGGTGCTGGAGGGTTGGATAGGATTGGGCCCTAAAAACCCAATCCCAGAGGTGGATCTACAGGGAGGGCAAAGCTCTAAGTGTTGCAAGAAGCCTTACCCTGTCATGTAAATCTCTCCTCTCCCTTGCTGCTGTAGCTAGTAAGCAACGCCAAGATGTTGCTGTTCCCTGTGAGGATTGGCTAAAACGGTGCAGGAGAGGAGTGATTTCCACTGCAAGGTAAGGCTTCTTGCAAAACGTAGAGCTTTGCCCTCCCTTAGATCTGCCTCTGCCCAATCCTAATCTCGTTTGTGCAAGTGGTATGAATGCAAAACCTGTTCCTGGCAGACAAGGAGAAGGGAGCCCCAGTGCTGGGCCTGTGTCAGTCAGTGCTGGCCTCAACTCCAAGGAGGCGTCACAGCATTGCTGGTAGGTTTTGCTGCCGTTTGAGGTGGGGGAGGCAGGAGAAGAGCAGGACATGAACTGGGAAGGGGACGAGTGGGCCCAGGAAGGTGAGCAGAGATGGCAGCACTCTCTGCTGCTGTTCCTGTCCTCCCTGGCTGGGCATCCCAACACAGGCCTCCTCGACTCTGTGCCTGCCCAGTAGCGGGCATAGAGCCAAGGAGACCCAAGGTGCAATCCTAACCTGGAGTTAGGCCGGCAATGTTTGGCTGGCACAAGGGACACTGTCAAGTATGTTTGGACCACTCTTGGAATCAGAGAGGCCAGCAAGAGGCATGCACCATCCTCTCTGACTCTGAGAGTGGTCCAAACATGCTTTATAGTGATCCTTGTGCCAGCCTAACTCCAGGTTAGGATTGCACCTCCATTGCCACCAGCTGCAGTCTTCTGCAAGCACAATATTATTTATTAGGGAGATGCAGTCAGTTGGAATTGGAATCAAGAATGGGATTGCCATCCTATAGATGAGAAGTGATTCAATCATTATATTCACAGTTTTGTTGCCTATAAACTAGCACGAAACCTAACGAGTACAGTGAGAGCGAGAGCGAGAGAGAGAGAGAGAGAAGTTTGACAGGCATCTGCTGGAGATGCTCTAGGAGGATTTCCTGCTACAGGCAGTAGGCTGGACTAAATGACCTTCAGGGTCCCTTTCAACTTTGCGATTCTATGATTAACATTTGAAGGTGTTTCTTATAAATTCAGATGTTTATCCACCAAGCCCAATCCTGTCGGCCGTGACTCTTCAAAGCAGGGGTCTTTTGTCAGCCTTCCTGAGATGCTTTTAACTGGGGATGCCAGGGAAGACCTCTGCAGCAGAGGTTTTCCTGCACAAAAAGCTCCGTTTGAAAGCGACGGCCACCAGCTATGTTCTGCTGGCATGGCTTAAACTTCCCCTGCTGATTAGAATGCCTGGCTCCTCCCCATTTATGCGCAGCACACTGTTGTCCCAATTTCTCATCAATGAGTCATTTCCTCTCCTTGGGTGCAAAGAGCCTGATTAATTATCTTAAACAGTAATTTATGATTAAAAGGCAAATTGTGTGTTCTTCCACCTCCCATAAATTATGTGAAATGTGTATCAGAACCCGACAATTTTCCTGGTCTTTATTAATAGGGCTGCCTCAGAACAGAATTAATGGTACTTTTCACAAAATAATGTTGGAGGAGTTGGGATGCTAAATCTTATTTTTATCCCATGTCTGGTTCAGGAGGCCAGCCCGACGCATTTTGAGCTTCTTTCTTGTGTGTGAGAGCAGCTCTTCTAGGGTCGCCCCCTTGCTATGTTACTCCAGCTGTAAAAAGACTCAAATTTTGTGCTCAAGAATGTCAAAGTAAAGTTTGGGTTCATTGTGGATAAATGCAGTCAATATCCATAAGAAGGGTCCTTTGGGATCAAGTCAACAGACACTTAGTCCTTCATTCTTCTTCCTGCCCCTAGTGCTCATCCAGATGACTCTGGCAAGCCCAGCAGAAGGGCACAAAGGCAGAAGTGTATTTAGAGAGGGATCACAGCATTAAGCTTTGCAAGCAGTGGCTTCCCCTCCTCTTCGGAACTATTCCCAGCAGCTAGAGCAAAATGGAAGCTAAGTTGGCTATGAATCAGTGGTGTCATTCAAATGATTTAAGAACAGGAACTCACTTTTGATTGGCACTTGTCGGGAACCCGGAACCAGCCACGGAGCCCGTTAGGATCCGGAATGCCCGTTCTGGTCCGTTCCCCCTGAATGACATCACTGCCTTCGCCCCCCTAGGAATCCGGAGTCACTCCCTTTAACCCTCTGAGTGCCGGCCAACCAAGAAGAAAAGCTCTTTGCAGAGGAATTGGGAGGGGGGAAGAGGGAGAGTGAAGTAGGCGGAGTCATCCTTAATTTTAACTAGTGGAACTGAGTTCCCCCGCATTCCCCCTGCATGACATCACTGCTATGAATGGATCCAAAGAGGAGGGGAAGTGGCTGCTTGCAAAACCTAGTGCTCTGATCCCCCTCTAGGTACACCTCAGCATAAAGGCAATTGTCCTCTACCAGCATACTTCTCCTGGGCCTGGAGGTTCCATTTAGCCATGTGATGAACCCACAAAGCTCAAGTTTATGGAAAAGCTAATTTCCCACCAACCTGCTTGTACTTCGACCACCCCTGTTCCTTTCCCCATATTTTTAAAATTCCTTTATCATTACACTTCTCATCAACTAACTATCGGGTTACCAGATACAAACTGGGGCAGAGTGCCTACACCTTTAACCATTGTATAGAAGAGGGGATTAGGGCAGGTGCAGCTTTTGAAACCCTTCCATGCTGAGCTGCACCTGACCAAGTTCCCTCTTCTGTGCAATGGGTAAAGGTGTAGGCACTCTGTCCCAATTTGTATCCTAACTAACTACATTTTGACACTTTGTTTGCCAAATCCATCTTCATGGGAAATTCAGTGGATTGGATTGTCTCTCTGGCTGGCAGATTCTATGGTAGGTTTGATTTTTAATAAGAACTGCTAGGACTCAGAGCGCAATCCTAACCTGGAGTTAGGCCGGCACAGTTAGGCTGGCACAAGGGACACCGTAAAGCGCGTTTGGACCACACTCAGAGTCAGGATGGATGGCGCACGTCTTTGTGCTGGCCTCTCTGACTCTGAGAGTTGTCCAAACATACCTGACGGTGTCCCTGGTGCCGGCCAAACTTTGCTGGCCTAACTGTGCCGGCCTATCTCCAGGTTAGGATTGCGCCCTCAGTGGTCTCCTGGGATAAATTTGTCTCTCTCCGCCTGGTCTCTGCAGCCTGGGGTGATGGCACTGGATACAAACTGCTAAGGGTTTTCCCCAGTGGTGTCATTCAAATGATTTAGGAACAGGAACTCACTTTTGATTGGCACTTGTCGGGAACCCGGAACCAGCCACGGAGCCCATTAGGATCCGTTCTGGTCCGTTCCCCCTGAATGACATCACTGCCTTTAACCCTCTGAGTGCCGGCCAACCAAGAAGAAAAGCTCTTTGCAGAGGAATTGGGAGGGGGGAGGAGGAAGAGTGAAGTGGGCGGAGTCAGCCCTAATTTTAACTAGTGGAACTGAGTTCCCCCGCGTTCCCCCTGCATGACATCACTGGTTTTCCCCATTCAACCGCCAGTCTGATAAAGGGAAAGCTGGAAGGGCTACAGGTGCACCAACCACTAGATGCTCCTCCCCTTGGTTAGGCTGCCTTCTTCCAAGACTCCCTTCTACCCCTTCCCTGACAAGCTGTCACAGCTAATACCAATGGACAGACTTGTTCTCTGTGAATGTACTTAATTCCGTGTTTACGTTCCCTAAGCTAGTGGCCATGAACGCAGTGCCATCGTTTCTTACAGGTCTAATATTTGCAAGGCCCACCTATGCTCATTAAACATTGAGGTCTCAGCACGGCTTGCACGTTTTCCAACATATTTTATTTATTTTCCCTTAAGGCTGCCATATTTAGCCCGACCGTAAGGCAAGGTGAGGTTGCCTGTCTTAGGTAGCAGATTTTGGAGTGCCATTACAGGGCAGCCTGTTGTCAGTGACGTAGCGCCGCAGTGACGCCACCTGTGCTTTCTGCCTCTGGCACCAACATGTTCCAGGCTATCTCTGTTTCAGAGCGCAATCCTATATAATACCTGTGTTGCACCGGTGCTAGGCTCTACAGTCCAGCGCTGTCGCAAATGTGCCACCAAGCGCATCTGCACTGGACCGGTGCAAGCAGCAGCGTCGGTCGTGCGCTGGTCGTGCGCCGGTCGAGCGCCATCAGTGCTCGGTTGGCACAGGACCTCACCGAGGGTGTTGCAGAGGTGTGCTGGGGGCGTAACAGGGTGGTGCAGTGGGTGGCGCCACATGATGGCTATAGCGCCACATCCTAATCCCCGTCCCAGGCCAGGGTGCCCCTGAATCAGGCCACCGTTGTGCACGTTGACCTGTGCCTGCAAAAGAGAAGGAGCAGTTCCAAGCAGCCCCATAGGGCTGGCTGGGGCTTACCCTTGTGCAAGGGGAAAACCTCCCCTTGCCCTGCGCTGTGCTGCTGCCGCCTCCTACTGGGCTTAGGATGCAGCCCTGCTATGCCGGCCTTACTATGTCGGCGCTGCTCAGGATTGGGCTGCCCATCATTACGTTTACCAACTCAGACCTTAGAGCGCAAGCCATATGCTATGCTTGGTCGGCACACATCCTTTGCGGCAAGCCAAGAGTGCTGTGATTGTCTGTAAAGGATGCTCGTAACTACTCTCAAGCTGGCTAGGCCAGTGCGCTACCCTCCCCACATCTGGTTTGGACCTGGAAGGTGTGCTTGGTCGGCACAAATCCTTCCTTGTCCCTATCTTCCCTCCTCCCCATCCCCATTTCTGTTCCATTCCACCTACTCCCTGCCCCATTCTGCCCCTCCCCACCTCCCTCCCACCCCCTGTGCCAATGTACCGGTTTTGACGGCTCTCTGTTGTCTGCTGGTGTGCATTGCTGGGCACTCACTGCTTGTTGTGCGTGTTGCGTCCCGTGTGTTGTTTCTTGCAGCTGCCTGGAAGTGCCGTATGTTACCGGAACTAGTGGTGTTATGCTGCCGGAACGCTGGGCGGGACATCCGGGTGATCAACAGCCCACCCGTCACGTTCCGCAGCGTTACGCCGTTTGCTTAACCAGTTACGCCGCTTGTGTACATTACGCAAACGGCGTAATGCTGCAGAACGCAACGGGCGGGCTGTCGATCACCCGGATGTCCTGCCCAGCGTTCTGGCAGCATAACACCGCTGACCGGAACTCTTGTTCTGCTTGCATAAGTCTTGGCTAGGATCAGGCTGAAGAATCACACATTGTTGTAGCAATAAAGTGAGTGGGATGATTCTACTGGCCTCTAAGCTTCTGCTATGGGTTAGCCTTCCTAGAGATTTGCACTGTACCTAAGAAATCATTGGAAAAGGACAATTGCTGGTTCTGTCTGCAGCCACAAGGAGCTGTTTTCTCCAAAAACAGGCATTGTGTAATGATGTCCTTATTGTCCATGCTGGGGACATTGTCCATGGAGTCAATGTGAGCTGTGAAAATTAATCTCTTTAAAAAATTAGTCTCCTTAAAAAGGTTGCTCTGCAGCCAAAGTCTTCTTTCCAAAGCCTTGTCACTTCCAATCCAAGTTATCTCTCACATTTTTTTTCTGGAAGGGGGAACCAATTTAGCCATAAATGTATATTATAAATGCATTCCTGCTGGTTTCATTGTTCAGCTTTCTGTGGAAGGCTGATTGTCGAGGAAAAAAAAATTGCAGATTGAAAAGTACCCCCTTATATATGCTGCGGTATGACCGTATTGCATATGGAACGATACGGTTCCACAGGGCCTGCCATTGACTGAACTGCATTCCTCCACACAGCTATCGAGTCTTGCAATTGCTTTTTGGTACCCACTTCTGACTAATGTGACAGACTTTGCTTGGTTTAACCAGCCTCGGGCAGAACTCTTCCTTTGTACAGATGCACAGGGGGCACATGCTGCACACCGACAAGGTGTGACTAAATAACAGCCATGTCTCTTATAGCAAAATAACTTGGGGGCAGCCCAGTGCTTAAATGTTGCCCTGGAAGTGACATCACAAGAGGAAGTGACATCACAATTGTATTTTAGTTTTCTCTTTATGGCCATAACTTTTGACAGAATGAGGATATTACACTCTGATTTGTTTCACTGCATTCTGCACTCTATTACTTTTCGAATGATATATAATACAACGGTATTATTCATACATACCAAGGTTTTCCACTATTTTGGCCAGTAGTGTCAAGCTCAGCTTGTTGCCCCCCTAAAGCTTGTTGCCCGGTGCAATTGCACCCTCCTGCACTTCTTTAGTTATGTCCCTGCCCTGCAGAATTGCCAACTCAAAAAGCAAAAGCTTGGGCCTTTTGCAGCAGGGAGCAATTGTAATGCAAAACCTCCAGGAGAATGCAGGTCACTTCCTTGGAAGTAAGCGCCATTGAAATTAGGGAAAGTTCCAAATGCAATTGGCAGTGAGATACTCTGTAAGTTGTACTGTATCCCAAGCTATTTTTACCTGATGTTAGGACTGGACAGTGAGTATGAATGGCAATTTACTGTTAATTCACTGTGAGATAAATGTGATCCAATTCTTGATTTACAATACTTAAATCATAAGAGCTATATTCTCTCTCTCTCTCTCTCTCTCTCTCTCTCTCTCTCTCTCTCTCACTCACTCACTCACACACACACACACACACACACACACACACACACACACACCCCAACAGAGGATGCAATCTTAACCTGGAGTTTGGCTAGTACAGTTAAACCAGCAAAGTCAGACAAGCACAAGGGACACTGTAAAGTATGTTTGAACCACTCTTGGTGTCAGAGAAGCCAGCACACAGATGTGCGCCATCCTTCCTAACTCCAAAAGTGGCCCTTATGCTGGCCAAACTTTGCTGGCCTAACTGTGCCAGCCTAACACCAGGTTAGGATTGCGTACACACACACACACACACACACACACACACACACACACACACACACACACACACACAC
>JAJKFI010000044.1:5416799-5436195 GCA_029204185.1 Lerista edwardsae | reverse complement strand
CACACACACACACACACACACACACACACACACACACACACACACACTTATTATGCTTTATTGTGCTATTTGTACTATTTGCAACAAATTTTTTTGAATAAAAACACATAACCCCGCAATTTTATTCAAGAAATGTTGGTAAAAATATCACACACACACCCAAAATACCCCTAGTTGTAAATGTCATTTCTATAGCATTCCAATCCTTTTTTTGTAGTCAAAATCGCCAAATTTGCAGAGTTCAGCTGCAAGTACAGGGAGAGAAGAGAGGTGAGGCAGCAATATGCTCAGCCTCCCCTCTGATGGTGCAACTCCAGAGAAACTGGGTCCAGCATGGACAATCAGCACGTGCTTCAGGCTCCACCTAGTTTCTGAGAGGTTGAGCAATCAGAGGGAAGCTGAGCAGTGAAGTTCCTACAGCGAGGAGGTGTGGGGAGACATTGAGCCTGAGCTCCTGTGTAACATGGTCCCTCCCCCTCTCCTCCAGAGCCATTCGTGGTTCTGAGGCTTTTTGGAGGAAGGGTGAAGAACCTCCCCAAGCTGCTTTCCACTAAAAACTGTGTGTAATTCACGTAAAGCACCACTGTAAAATTCACCGCCCTTTTATTATGTAATTGCTTTTAAAATGAAATGCTGTCCTCGAGATGGGTATGATGTGTGTGGAGGAAGGACTTATACATTATAGGTGAATTTCTTGCTTTAAATCTCCAGCTCATTAGAGGAAAAAGGACCCATAGCTCTGATGTATCGTTGTCACTCCCCATCCTAAAAACTGTAGGATGTAAATTTCACAGGAGAACATTGAAACATTTGCTCTGCTTTACTCCAATTCTGGGCTAGGCTGTTGAAAGCAGACAGGCTTATGAGGCAGGTCAATAGGTTCCTAACTGAAGATCAACAGATTCCAATCAAGGCAGAGAGATTGGAAGTGAAACCACATTCCTTTGCCAAGGCATATTAGACTGACTTAAAAAAAAAAAAAAAACCACCAAAATGTATATGTGAAATATTTTCACCATGTTGAGAGGGCGAGGGCCAAACGGTTTGCATAATTTTAAATTCACACAAATTGAAGACTGTGAAAAGCCCTCTCCTTGCCAAGAAAAGAAAAACAGAGGGAATGATTGACATTAAAATAGAATTGCAGGGTGCAATCAGCATATGTTTCGAATCAATGGCTACTTTCCCCTTTTTATTGCAACTTGAGTTATTAATCATGTGTATAAATCCTAAATATTAGAGATGAGCGATTCCCCCTCCCAGTGATTTGTGCCAGTTTTGACTTGGAAACAGCAAGCCAAAACTGCATTTGTTCCCCTCTGATCCCCTTAGCTTCCTTTTCTTTAAACACCTATTACCAGTTATTTATTTATTTATTTATTTATTTATTTATTTTATTTAATTTCTGCCCATATGCACACAAGGCGGCTTACAAAAAAAAAAAAGTAATACAATAAAATTTACAACATTAAAAAGCAGTAATTTAAAAACAATATTAAAACAGTTAAAATTAAAAACAACAGAATTTAAAACAACAAGCCCCGTGGATCATAAAATATAAGCAAGTGTATAGAAACCAGCCAGCCTGTCAACAATTAAAAGCTTTTCGAAATAAAATGGTCTTCAGCCCCCGCCGGAATGTTGCCAAAGAGGGAGCAGTTCTCAATTCTAAGGGGAGGGTACTCCAAAGTTGGGGGGGGCACCCAGTTGGGCCAGGAGTGGTGCTCCAGCCGCAAGGAATGGGATGGAAGAAAGTTTGCACACATCTTGACACACTCAGCACTGTGCACATCCGCAAAAGTACATAATGTTGAAACATCCCCCGTAATACTTGGGAAAAGTGGTTTCCCCAAGGTCTGCCGCAACATCAGTAGGCCCTGGTAAAATCACCCTTCCAAGGATCACCAGGGCATTCCATGATGACATGAGGAGAGAGGCTGCCCACTGTTCCTCCCCCCATTGCCAAAGCATTGCTATGAATACTGCTGTTGTTGACCCAGTCAATGCATAGCGTTTAAAGAGGAATGGGTTTGGCCATCAGGGAGAGTGGGAACAGGGTAAATCAGGAATGCTTTTCTGACTCAGATTACAGTGAAGCGGGTAAAGAATTCATCCTTTAAAAGGCTAAGAGCGCAATCCTAACTGGGAGTTAGGCCGGCACAGTTAGGCCAGCAAAGTTTGGCCGGCACAAGGGACACCGTCAAGTCTGTTTGGACCACTCTCGGAGTCAGAGAGGCCAGCACACAGACGTGCACCATCCCCCTGACTCCGAGAGTGATCTGAAAGCACTTTACGGTGGCTCTTGTGCCAGCCAAACTTCGCTAGCCTAACTGGGCTGGCCTAACTCCAGGTGAGCATTGCTCTCCCAATCACTTCTTTGAGGCAAACATTATTTACTTTAAGAGATTTGTACCTCACCTTTCTTCACGAACTCAAGAGCATCCCAGTGGCATAGCTTCCATGGACTGCCCAGGACCACATGGTACCAGTCAGTGCTTTGGGTCTCCCCGGGGGGGGGGCAGCATGTCATCCTGCCCGCCACTGACCAGCTATTCCTGGCACAGTCCACTCCAACAGTGCCAAGAAAGGCTCCATGGACAGCTTCTGTCCACCCCCAGAGCCTTCACTGGCATGGCCGAGTGGCAGCACCAGAAGTAACTGTGGTGATGTCATCACATAGCCGCAATTACTTGGGGGGGGGGGGCGGCAGGTCGACTGGTGTAACCCGGGGTGGCATGCCCCTCAGCTATGCCACTGGTGCCTCTCAGTGAACCACAATAACAACAAAACACAATCAATCAATCAATCAATCACTAGTATTTATATACCGCTTTTCAACACAAAGTTCACAAAGCGGTTTACAGGCAAATAGTAATAATAAAGCTAAAGCTAAATGGCTCCCTGTCCCAAAAGGGCTCACAATCTAAAAGAATGGAGAACACCACCAGCAACAGCCACGAGAAAGACACTGTGCTGGGGTGAAGAGGGACAATTGCTCTCCCCCTGCTAAATATAAGAGGACACCACTTGAAAAAGTGCCTCTTGCCCAGCTAGCAGGGGTGCAACCTATCACAAAACCATCAACTCAGCAGCATCATGTCAAAGGAGGGAGAGGACAACTGCCACCAGCTCACAATGCTTGAATCCCATTGCCACATGAATGACCATTACCAGGATTCAACCCCTATATACTTAATATATTTGTTACCAGCCAGTGCAGTTAGCACTGAGACCGGTTGAACGATTATGGCTGTTCTGCTTTCAGGTATCCTGGGAGTTGTGGCTTTGTGAGGGTGCAGGGCAGTGATGTCATGCAGGGGGTACGCGAGTACCGGTTTCTAGGATTACAGCTGGCCCTCCCATTCGCCCGCCCACTCGTCGACTCCGCCCTCTGCAACGTTTGAATTTCCTGCATGTTTGAGTTGCCTGCAGGTTCTCAGAGCCAGGCAGGCAGGCAGGCAGCGAGCGGAGCCTTTCCTTTCCTTGCCACTGAAAAATGAGTTGCTCTGGGGTTTTAACATGATGCCAGGCCTCCTTAACATGTTCTGGGGGTGCTGTGGAATATTGTTGCAACTGTTGGGTCAGTTTAAAATCATCTGAGTCCTCAAAAAGGGCTTTTTTCATGTCACTTCCTGCCACGACATCACTTCTGGCTTATGACGTCACTTCCGGTGGGCGGGTCCCGACACGTGCCAATCAAAAGTGAGTACCTGTTCTTAAATCATTTAGATGACACCACTGGTGCAGGGGATCTCCTTTTTGAGACGGCAGCATTTCCCGGCCACTCGTAAGGCAGCCATGATCGTTAAGTCGGCTTAGCTTAATAATGCAGACCTCCTCTGACTGCAAAATTCCGCTGGTAAGAATCAAAATATAGCAACACTTGTTTATATAACACGTCGGTGGAAGTGAAAAGGCTAGGCAAGGATGGATAAGAGTTTGTTACATAACAAGTTATGAACTTTGAAATATGATTCATTCCTTCTAAATATAGCACCAAACAGACTACAGTATCTTATTCTACAGAACGGATTGGATAGTTAAGAAATGCCTACTAAATTGTAGGAATAGTTATAGAATACCTGTATTGGTTGTTGCTTCCCTCTGTATACCCACTTTGATTTTTGCCCCTGGGTTCCCAGACCTGTTAAGTATGGTCTTCTCTTTAGTATAAAATTTATTGGTTGTTGGACATGCAAATAGGTCTGAGATGAAGATGGGGATTAGTGTGACGGTTGTTGCAATGGATCTGCTCACTCATTGAAAAGGAAGAAAAAAACAATACTTGTTTTTCCCCTATATAGTACTTTGCAGGGTGTGGGGAAGAGAACATTACAGGAAAAACTAAAGAGTTTTCTAAGTAGTCTGCTACCATCTACTCTCTTTCAACTTTCTACCTATGCTAGTAAATAAGTTAAAGAAAAGAATGGGGGCAGGCTCATAGATATGTCATGCATTGCTTTAGGCCAGTGGTTCTCAGACTTTTTAGCAATGGAAGCTACTTTTTAGAACTTTAATCTCTCTGGGACCCAGTGGAAGTGATGGAAGTGCCATCATTGTGATACCAGAGCCTGCTGCTTTCCTGATAATTCAGCAATAAGTTGGGTTATTTCTTAGTCATTTTCCAATAGTAAAATAAATCAGAAAGAAAAAAGCCCATTTACAAAATTGACACAAGCAAAACAACCACGCAGCCCTCCCCCTTTCCAGCATCCCATCTTCGCACATTTTCAGTATAGCTGCTTTAGGTGCATTGCGCCCCACCTGAAATTGGCTTGCGTTGCGACCCACTGGTGGGTCCCAGACCAAAGTTTCAGAACCACTGCTCTATATCCATATGAAACTGCCTGATCCTGAAGATGGTCTCCTGCAGTGTTTATCAGATTGCGGGTTGGGACCAGTGATGGGATCTGGGAATAAGGAAGCGGAACGCTGGGCGGGACTTACGTGTGATTGGCTGCCCGTCTGTTCCGTTCCGCAGCTGCCCTGGCCTGGGGGGGGGGCTCCTGCTCGCCGCGGAGGACGGGTGGAGGGAGCACCCGGGTGCCTGGGCGAGCAGCGGTGGGGCATGGCAACTGGAGGCAGCCCCCCCCGAGGCCAGGGCAGCTGTGGAACGGAATGGACGGGCTGCCAATCACGCGTAAGTCCCGCCCAGCGTTCTGCTTCCTTATTCCCAGATCCTACCGCTAGTTGGGACCCACTTGGTGGGTCATAACCTGATGTCAGGTGGATCACGAACAGTTGGGAGCCTCCATCTTGGAAGCTGCAGACCTCACTCTTGCTATATTCCTTTTGAGTTTCAATTCTTTAAGAATCTTTTTGTTGTAGTTCAGGGTTTTTTACATAATATTTTGTCCTAAAATTTAGTTCAGTGTTTCTACATAGTATTTTATCCTAATCTGCTTTCTGTCAGGGGTGTTATCAGTTGTGCAATTGCTGCAGTCCAAAAATGCTTGTTTGCATTCCAAGAGCGTCATTTGATTATGCCCCAATGATGTCACTTCCCGCCATGATGTCACTTCCAGGTTAATGACATCACTTCCTGTGTCCCAGTGCTAAAAATTTAAGAACCACCAGTCTACTGAGTTTACCTGCTGTGCTTTTATGGAAAATCTAGTATATGAGTGCAATAGCATAGGGAGAAGCGTGGTAAGTATTGCAGGTGCTGCAAAACAGCATGTAATTGGCCCTTCCATTGCTGTTGCTGCCCAGAATGGCTACGCTAGTGAGTGGGAGGTGCTGATTACATGGCACATTGTGGCACTTGCAATACTTACCATGCTGCCCCCTGTAGCTACCTTGCTGCATGTGTGGGCATCGAATGCAGTGGCCAATGGCACAGCCCCATGGAATGGCATTCAGAAAAAGGACTAAGGACGTCATCCTAGGTGCCCTGTAGTGTCGAAGCTACTTGGTAGCGTTCATACTATGCACAGAGCACAGATGCAGGGGTGTCAAGCAGCACCCCCACACTGGCGCTCTCACTCCGAGACTGGTGCTGTAGGCAGTGCTGGCCTCGGAGCGCCCCCGCTCCGCTCACTCTTCGCCAGCCGAGCTCAGGCTTGCCAGCCTGGGAGGGGAGTGGGCGTTGGGTGTGGCCATAAGGCCGAATCCAAGGCCTCATCTCGAGGCCGCACTGCCCCGATTCACAAATATGCCCTTGTGCCAGGGAGGCTCCAGCCTCCCCAAAGCAGCGCTGGATATGGCTCTGGCCAGCCAGCTCAGCCAGCTTCGCCATTCCAGCACCGCTTAGGATTGCGCTGCTCATTTGATGAGGAACTTTAATTGTGGGGACAAACTTGCAATAATGTGGAGGGGGAATCAATAATAAAAATGCAATGCAATGCACTCAGCAATCACATAACAAGGTCCTAAACATAAAATTTTGTGCTTCATGATGTTGTCTAATCTATTTCTAAAGCCACCTAAGATAGTGGCCATCCCATGACAGGAAATTCAGTGCCTTAATTACCCCTTGTGTGAATAAGTTCTTTTCTCCATTTGTCCTGAATCTCATACCAGTCCTTTTATTTACATAACCCTGACTGCTGGTCTTATAAGAGCGAGAGTGAAACTTCTGTATCCTGCATAATTTTAAAAGCCTCAGAGCACAATCCTAACCAACACTGGGGTTAGGGCAATGCAGTTCCGATGTAAGGGAATGAACATTGAGGCGGCCTCTGGGACTGCTACTCCACTGCAAGATGCAGCACATGCCCGACTGGCACAGTTATGCCAGTGCTGGAACATTGCTTAGGATTGCGCCCTCAATCAGATGTTGTCCCTATGTCCTTTTATTTTTTTTAAATGTAACTAAACACAAGGAGTTCTAAACCTTTAAATCTTTTTTTTTAAATGGTAACACACATGGAATCTGCTTAATTTCAAAATGCCCCCCACCAGTTTGTACATGCCCATTCTAATGTGTAATATGATATCGGGGGGTAGCTATAGGATAGACTCTTGGAATAGTTGCCACTGCAAGATGACAATTCCTCCTGGCAATCAAGACAAGCCAAATGCTTAGTTACTCATTCTTGATTCTGTTGTATATGGATGTTACGTCCCTGACTCTTCCTGTAAAAATCATCTTGGCTTCCAAGGCAGCTTATTACTCAGATGTGATATTTGCACATCTTTGAATTCTGAAATCAAAAAAGGCTTTCCAAAATTAAACTCAGTCTATGCCTAACTTTTTTTGTAAAAAAAAATAAATTAAAAATTGTACTCCAATCCTTAAAGAAAAAAAAATTAATAATAAGGTAGATAGTTTCATTTGAAATGCCCTCACATTGATATGATACTCAGGCTCATTAGCATGAGTGCTGGAAAAGTTGCCAAAAAGATCCACCCCAAAGATCAAGAGGTGGAGACATGAAGGTAAGATAACAGGAGAGGACATGCCTTAAGAAGAGATAGCAGCTGAATGAGGCCAGGGGGCGGGCTTAGCAGCCATGTTATCGTACTCAAAACATTGCTCATTCCAAGCATTTCAGATTGCTTTTCTGGTACTGTTTAGGACTGAATAGTTTACTCCTGAAATAAAAACTTACCAAAATAACAACGTGTGATCGTGGAGAAACATTATTGGTAACCTGATTATGATTTAATATGCACTTACAAGGTTTAATTCTGCATAATTATATTACTGAACACACTGGACGAAATGCTACTTGCTGTCTATTTAAACTCAGATTGCACTGTTTTGACAGACTTATTTTTTGAAATCTACACAAGCAAAAATAAAACGGCCATGCCCCATAAAAAAAATGTCTGTTAATGTTCAGAATTTCATAAGTATTACAGTAGGAAAATTACATTAAAATCTCTTTATGACACAAGTAGTTGTCAATATGAGAGTAATTCTTTTTTACTTCTAGACTATTAAGAGTATTTTTTTAACTTCTACACTCATCCCCTCCCCCCCCAAAAAAACAAATTCTGTTAATGTTCAGAAGTTCGAAAATATTACCGTAGAAAATGGAAGGCGGGAAAAAAAGTGTAAACGGGAAGGGGGAAAAAAGGAGGGGGGAAATGCACTCACTTTTTCAATTAACGGTCATTTTATTGAACCGATGTAATGTGAATACATGAATCTTTCCGTGGAAATTAAATCCCATTTTTCATACAGCGATTCACACACCCGTATTCAGAACACGCAGGCATGCTTTAAGACGTTGAGATTAACTTTTACACGCGTGCAGGGAGATTTTTATTTGTGAATTCGCGGCAATCCTCCTCCTTGGCGGCAATGATCTGAGTCAGCCATATTGTTATACCCATGGCTTCAAGATACTGATGTCATGTCCTCTCCTGTCATCTAACCTTATTGGGTGGAGCACATCCTTTCCAAGAAAAGAACAAAGCATTTGGGGCTTTTGCGTTTTGAAGACAAGGACTATGTAATGGATGCACTGGGAGCTTATAAAATTGGGCAAATTATGAGCTTCTCCCTCGTACCAGTAGAGTTTGTAGGCCTCTCTCTGGTTCTTGGAGAACCATGAGGCATGGTACGACACAACCAATTCACAGAGTGGTGAAGGCTCCAGGTCAGAGATTTTCAGCGTTTTTCTTCTCACGGCGCCCTGACCTCTATGGTCTTCTCTATGTCTCTTGTGATGTCACTTCCGGCTTCTGGGAGACTCTTCCGGGTTCTGCAGCTCTGTTTCTAGGGCAACTGTCTGTAGTCAGAGAATTCATTACTAAAGACAGTTGCCCTAGAAACAGAGCTGCAGAAACTGAGGGTGCAATCCTAACCTGGAGCTAGGCCGGCAGTTAGGCCAGGTTTGGCTGGCACAAGAGACATGGTAAAGTATGTTTGGACGGCTCTCAGAGTCGGAGGGGCCAGCAAACAGACGTGCGTCATCCTCCCCAACTCCGAGAGAGGGGCCAGAGCCTGGTATCCCAATGACACTTCCAGCCATGACATCACTTCTGGTGGGTCCCGGACAGATGGTCATTCTAAAAAATGGACCCCGGTGCTAAAAGGTTTGAGAACCACTGCCCTGGAGCGTTTGGGATGGGGTGCCCCACAGCATAGCCATATTGCTAGCAATGGATGCATCGGCCCAGACTAACCATTACCCTGGAGAGTCAGTGCTGGCCTGGCTCCCCTCTGGGATGGATGGGTGAGTCAGGTCCTGGAGCTCCCATACCTCTGATGGTTCTTCTCTCTGCAGAGTCGGCCACTTGAATTTCCTCCCTCCTGGCTTCCCTTCTTTGCCTGGACTGCCCCCTTTCCACTCTGTCTTGATAGCTCTGCTATCTGCTCTGCTATCTGCTATCTGCTATCTGCGCTCTGCTCCTATTTCTTCTCGGCTCCCTTGGCCACTGCCTGAGTGCAGATGTGGCTCAGGATGTGGAGATGTGGCTTCCCATGCGGTGGCACCTGGACTAGCCATCATCAGGGCTCCTTCCCATTGAGCTTTACGCGTGGGGGGGGGATAGCACTGTTGTTCTCTGGGGGCTGATGGGGCCGTACAGCTTGTTGAATCAAGGGTGCCGTTTTAGCCATTTGCAAAGGGTTCCGGTCAATGGCTCTCTTTCCTGCTTTGACGAAAGGTTGACTCCCCGAAATTAACAGGGAGCTGCTTCCGTCTTTGCAAATGTTGCCCCGCGCTGCGTAATGCCGTTTTCATTTGACAGTCATCCATCCCATCAGGACGTGTGCGCCTTGGTTGCTCTGATTTCTGGAAATGCTGCTTTCAGCATGACTACAAGAGTTCATTGGCACACCCTGCTAGTGCCTCGAAATGTACGCCACACAGCCCTGGAATGCAGTCTGTATTGGAGCTTGCTCAGCGATGGGATCTACAAATGACCTGGGGGAACGCTGGGCGGGACTTAGGCGGGACATCCGGGTGATTGGCAGCCCATCCGCGGTGATCTGCAGCTGCCCTGGCCTCGGGGGGGGGGCTCCTGCTCGCTGCGGAGGACGGGTGAGGGTCGCGCCGGGTGCCTGGGCGAGCTGCGGTGGGGTGTGCTAACCGGGGGCAGCCCCCCCCCCCCAGGCCAGGACAGCTGCAGAACGCTGCGGACGGGCAGCCAATCACGCAGAAGCCCCGCCCAGCGTTCCCCCAGGTCGTTTGTAGATCCCATCGCTGAGCTTGCTACATTTGAAAAACAACAACCATGCAATGCTCTGCAATTTCAATATTCCAGGGAAGCTAGACAAACACACACACACACACACACCCCTTGCATGGACTGCTACCATTGCTGCTTCACACATTAATGCTGCAGCTGCTTGCTGCCGAATCTTAGAAGCGCAAAAGGTTTCTCCAGTTTCCCGGCACCTTTAGACCTTGCCTGGGGCTCAGTGCCCACCGGACTTAGGAATGCATTGGGGATGTTTGACTGCTCACCAGTATTTTGAAGTCAGACAGTTGGGTCAAAAAGTCTACAACAAAAAGGTGTGAGCAGGAGAAAGGCATGAGGTGAGATTCTGAAAAGAGGATACTTTAAAGCTCCTTCGCAGATTTTTTTGGAAGGATATGGCACAAATGGCTTTGAAAGTTCATGGATTTTCAAAGTTTAGAGAAATTCATGGATGATAACAGCCCCATCCAATGTAACTTTCCCTGTCCCAATGAAGCCATGCCAATGGGGTGTGTACCACTTCTTATGAGTTTCGAGTCATTGGTTCCCTTACCCTGGGGCAAGCCTCTGCTGCCACTCTCTCACAATACCAGAACCAGGGGACATCCACTAAAACTGAGTATTGAAAGAGTGAGAACAGATAAAAGGAAATATATTTTTTACCCAGCGGGTAATGAATCT
This sequence comes from Lerista edwardsae, assembly GCA_029204185.1. Taxonomy (NCBI): domain Eukaryota; kingdom Metazoa; phylum Chordata; class Lepidosauria; order Squamata; family Scincidae; genus Lerista; species Lerista edwardsae. The sequence goes on along the minus strand of JAJKFI010000044.1, from coordinate 5,425,416 downwards.
GTGGAACTCCTTGCCAAAGGAGGTGGTGAATGGTGTCTGACCTAGGTGCCTTTAAAAGGGGACTGGACAGATTTCAGGAAGAAAAGTCCATCCATCGCAGGCTACAGGCCATGGTGGATGGTGCAACCTCCATGCTTTAGAAGTTAGCTACCTCAGAATGCCAGATGCAGGGGAGTGGCAACAAAATGCAGGTATTTAGTTGTCTTGTGTGCTCCCTGAGGCACCTGGTGGGCCACTGTGAGATACGGGAAGCTGGACTGGATGGACCTTTGACCTGATCCAGTGGGGATCTTCTTATGTTCTTATACCCTGAGTGGTCTACAAAGACCTGTGCCAGCTATTCTGCTGGCATAAGTCTGGACCCAGATAGGTGGATCCAGGCCAAGAAAGGGAATAGGAAATCAGTTGAGCAGTTGCTGCTGCTAACTGTCTCTTCCTGCCCTCACGATGACCTTCCCCTAAATTCCTGTGGCATACCTGTGGACCACTTGCGGCACATCAATGTGCCGTGTTTATCTGAACCTCTTTGGTTGGCGAGTACCTTCATTGGCGAGCAGGTTTTTCAAGAGGCTTGAAAGTAGGAACACCAAGACCTTCTGCCCAAGCCCCACTGCCATGGCCACAACACCATGTCCACTCCAATGTCTTGTGCCAGGTTGCATTACTCCAGTGGCTCACACTGCTCAAGAAGTCATCCGTCGCTAATTCGCCTGCACGTAGGGATGTGGTGGCGCTGCAGGTTAAAACGCTGCTGCTGGGCTTTCCAACTGCAAGGTTGGGAGTTCAAGACTGCGCGACAGAGTGAGCTCCTGTTGCTTGTCCCAGCTCCTGCCAACCTAGCAGTTCGAAAGCACCTAAATGCAAGGAGATAAATAGGGACCACCTAGGTGGGAAGGTAATGGCATTCTATGCGCTACGGCATAGAGTCATGCTGGTCACATGACCACAGAAGCTTTGTTGTTGTTGTTCAGTCGCTAAGTCATGCCCGACTCTTTGCGACCCCATGGACCACAGCACGCCAGGCCTCCCTGTCCTCCACCAGCCCCCGGAGTTCACCCAATTTCATGTTCATTGCTTCGGTGACACTATCTAACCATCTCATCCTCTGCCGCCCCTTTCTCCTTTTGCCTTCAATCTTTCCCAGCATGAGGGTCTTTTCTAAAGAGTCCTCTCTTCTCATGAGGTGGCCAAAGTACTTGAGCTTCAGCTTCAGAATTTGTCCTTCCAGGGAGCAATCAAGTTTGACTTCCTGGAGGATTGACCGATTGGATCTCCTTGCAGTCCAGGAGACTCGCAAGAGTCTTCTCCAACACCATAATTCGAAAGCATCTATTCTTCGGCGCTCTGCCTTTCTTATGGTCCAGCTCTCTCCACAGAAGCTTGTCCCCGGAAAAAACGCCAGCTCTGCAGGCTTTGAAACGGAGATGAGCACTGCCCCCTACAGTCGGTCACGACTAGACCATTCGGTCGTGGGGAAACCTTTACCTTATTCTCCTGTAAGCACATGATTTAATACTTCTACCATTCCTGAAGCAAACCCTTTTGATTTCTATCAAGAAAGAAGGCTAATTTTCAGTATCAAAAACTACAACTGCAACATGCTGTTAATGAATTGGTTAGATGAATGGATGAAAAACAAGTCGATTGACTTAAAAGGTAGGCTTAGTGAAATGAGCAGTACTGTAGTTCTGATTTTTTTCCCCTATTTTAATATAAGTGCCAGCGAAAACCACAGCTGGGAAGTGCTTCTTAGAAGAGGAACTCACACACTTCGCATGTGTGCCTCTCTTGAGATGATGTGCTGTGACATAAGCAGGCATCATCTCAAAATGAAAGAAAAAAAAGATATTGTTCTTATTTTTTTTCATATGCAACTTTACACTGATCATTGATTGATCAATCAACTCACACATAATTAGAGCACAATCCTAACCTGGAATTAGGCCGGCACAGTTAGGCCAACAAAGTTTGGCTATCACAAGAGCCACTGTAAAGTGTATTGGGACCACTCTCTGAGTCAGGGAGGATGGGGCAGGTCTGTGCGCTGGCCTCTCTGACTCCAAGAGTGGTCCAAACAGATTTTATGGTGTCCCTTGTGCCAGCCAAACTTTGCTGGCCTAACTGAGCCGGCCGAACTCCAGGTTAGGATTGCGCCCTCAACTAAGGCTCCAGTTCTGTGTACATGGGAGCACAATCCTGACCTGAAGTTAGTGTTGCAAACGCACTGTAAAGTGCTTCTGGACCACTTTTAGAGTCAGGGAGGATGCTGTATGTCTGTGTGTCGGCCTCCTTGACAATGTTGCAAAAATACTTACGACACATTTCAGCAAGGGACGTATGCCGGCCTAACTCCAGGTTAGGATTGCACTCTGGGAGTAAGCCCTACCGAACGCAATGTGACTTCTGAGTAAGCATGCAAAGAATTGCATGTACATTTTTTGTTGAAATGGACCATTTCAGCCTGATTTTGTGCATTTTCTGCTCCAAAGTAAGTTGCACTCAGTTCAAGGGGCCTGTTGGGTCCAGTTTGGACTGTTACATGTTAGATTGGGTAAATGGGATGTTGATGATCCTATCCCCTGACTTGCGCCGCACTGAAACAGCCTCCGTTGCATCCTTTCTGGGACAGGAGCCTGCTGGCGGATACTGTGGAATAATGAAACATTCCTTCCTTTGGACAACAATGGGGCAACTTGGGCTTGTGTCAGCAAAATAATTATCATAAAAATGTAATCAGCTCAATGTTGGGAAATCAGGCCTGGGAAGGGGGATAGGATATGGCAGAAGACCCTGCTACTATTCCTGCCCCTGTCCTGGGATTGATCCACCCTTACTTCTCCACCCCATTAACCCCTTTCCACCCTCCCCCACTAGCCAGTCAGTGGAGACCTTACTTTCTCTGGCAGGTGCAGGCCTTTGACTGGTGCCAGCAGGCTGGCAAAGACCTTTGTGCTGGTACCACGTGTCTCCACCCTCCACATGCCTTATAGCATGCCTTATAGCACATTATAGCACAAACGTGCATGTGCATAAGAACATAAGAAAAGCCCCGCTGGATCAGGCCAAAGGGCCCATCCATTCCAGCTTCCTGTATCTCACAGTGGCCCACCAGGTGCCTCAGGGAGCACACAAGACAACAGGCTGCCTGCATTCTGTGGCCACTCCCTTGTGCCTGGCATTCTGAGGTAAATTCTGAGGTAAACACACTGGTGGCAGCCCAGTCAAGATTCTCCACAGCATTTCTCTTTGACAGCCACCAGAACCAGATGCTCCTCTTCAGACATGTACTCATAGGAAGAAAGAAACAGCCCCACTGGATCAGGCCAAGGCCCATCTAGTCCAGCTTCCTGTATCTCACAGTAGCCCACCAAATGCCTCAGGGAGCACACAAGACAACAAGATGCCTGGATCCTGTTGCTACTCCCCTGCACCTGGCATTCTGAAGCAGCCTACTTCTAAAGTAAAGAGGTTGCACATATATACCCATCATGGCTTGTAACCTGTGATGGATTTTTCTTCTAGAAATCTGTGCAATCCCCTTTTAAAGGTACCTAGGCCAGATACCATCACCACCTCCTGTGGCAAGGAGTTCCACAGATTAATTACCCAAATGTGTATGGAAATGACTGTGGCTGCATCTGTTGACACTATTCCACCTATTTCACCGATCTAGTACACTTTGAAAGCAATTCCAAAAGTGAATTCTTATAAATTATAATTTATAACTCCAGTCTTTGCACTTTTCCTCCTTGGGTGAGAAAAATGAAATTGTGAAAAAATAACAGCAGTTAAGAACACCTCTCTATCCGTGTCTATTTGTAAATATACTAATTGCTACAGAAAGCTGCATAAGTGCTTCTTTGCATCCAAAGGTAACTAAACCAAAGTAGCAAAATTCTTGTACCACCTCAAGCTATGTGTACGTAACATGTTGGAATTTTTTTTTCTGTGGGAAAACAGAAAAAAAATCCATGCACAGAATTAAATGTGTGTCTGGACAGAATCCAGAACATGGATTGTGTGTCTGGACAGAATGTCTGGACAGAATCCATCCATGTTCGGGAGAAAGGCTAAAATGAACTCTTCTATGTGTATTTAGCATGTTGGATTCCCCCCCAGAAAGTGCCGCTACTGCTGTGATCATGCGAAGACTTACAACCTATGTGCAGGGCTGACTCTAGTGACAAGAGTAAAAGAAGCAAAAATAAAAAGAATTGTAAAGAGCAAAAGAGGCCATGATTTGACTCCATTTTGTCAACATGACTTCATTTCATGGGAAAGAACTGAAGCTGCTAAAATACCAGCTGGTGGTAATCAGCTCACTTCTTGAGGTAATCAGGAGTGTAATTTCCTATGTACCTTGCTTTCTGCAGAAAGGTGTGAGATCATAGCTAGGGTTTGGAAGGAAGTACCTAATCAGGAAGGTTCCATCCAGCTAGTGCTGCAATTAAGAAGATTCCGCACAGCTGAGATCCATCACTTAGAATTAGTGTTTTGTTTACATAACCTTTGCTGAACAGAATGGAACCTCCGAACATCCCATCAGGAAGAGGTCTGACCTTTATCCTGATTGGATAATTAATTATACTAGAGGGGATATAAAGATACCCAGTTTTGGGGGTACCAACACACACACCTTCAGGATACCATCAAGACACCATCAGATCATCTTCAGAAAAGATCATCAGGAGGTGGTGATGACATCTGGCCTAGATGCCTTTAAGAGGGGATTGGACAGATTTCTGGAAGAAAAGTCCATTGTGGGCTATAGGCCATGATGGATTGTGCAACCTCCTTACACCAGTAGTAGGCTACTTCAGAGTACCGGGGGCAGGGGAGTGGCAACAGGATGCAAGCATTTTGTTGTCTCATGCCTCCCTGGGGCACTTGGTGGGTCGCTGTGAGATATAGGAAGCAGATGGGCCTTTGGCCTGATGCAGGAGGGCTCTTCTTATGTTCTTAGATCTCCAGGACTTCAGATCGCCTTCTCCTCGTATGGCTAAAGATGCCCAGCACGAACTTGCTGCCTGCTTGGACTAAGAAGGTGGTGAACCAGCAAGGCTAGCCACCTTGCAGGTACTAGGGCATAGTCTTGTGTTAGGAGTATGCTTTTTCTTATTTTAAAGTGTAACTCTGTTGGTTCTTAAAGTGCCTTTCTAGTGTTGTAACTGTTTCTGTTAATAAATAATTATAGTTAAGCTATATACTTTATTTCTGATTACTGGGAACCATACTAAATTCAGTTTTGCTGCTTGGGCACCCTACCAGAAGCTTTATAGCTTTGGGAAAGGTCTCTTTAGTTGGGTCTAGTTAAGCCTGTGGACTTTTTAAGATTTAAAAGTCTGTTCAGTCCTCTGTTTGAGGCTGTACAGAAGAAGAGCCCTGCTGGATCAGGCCAAAGGCCCATCTAGTCCAGCTTCCTGTATCTCACAGCGGCCCACCAGGTGCCCCAGGGAGGCATGAGACAACAAGATGCTTGGATCCTGTTGCCACTCCCCTGCACCCGGTACCAGTAGCCCACCACCTTTATAAGGAGGTTGCACAATCCATCATTGCCTATAGCCCACGATGGACCTTTCCTCCAGAAATCCGTCCAATCCCCTCTTAAAGGCATCCAGACCAGATGCCATCACCACCTCCTGTGGCAAAGAGTTCCACAGATTAACTCTTAGCTGTGGTCCCAAGCCGGTAGCAGAGGATGTGTGCCTTGTTGCCTTGGCTTGTAAGTGCTTAAGTCTGCTGAACATTCACAACTCATATGGGCCCTGGGCTGGATATAGGGCATATGAGCCTGTGAATTACAGGCATTCCTGTGGGGGCCCCAGCCCGCCCCACAGGGCCCACACTCACCAAGAAGAGTGCTTGTGGTGCCATGCACAAAGCACAGCATCTGGAAATGAGTGGTGGCATGATGACATCACCATCAACTGCTTCCAGGAGGCCCATTTTGGGCCATTTGGAGGCGGGGCAGGTGGGAGGGCCCAAGGAAAAGTTGCTCTGCTCGCCCCACTCACCTACAGCCCATAGGGATCCTGGCTGCAGCAGCAGACAATATGCTTGCAGTGCTGGTTTCCCCCCCCCCCCAAAGCACAGGGCCCAATGTAACAACATTGGTCATGTTGGCTTAAAGCTGGCCCTGCCCATGAGCTTTGAGCAGCTGAAGTCATGGGACGACAATATGAGAAAAGTCTTAAAGCAGTGCTTTCCACTCTGGGGGTTGGGGTCCTCCAAGGGGGTCGCAAATTGATTTTCAAGGGGTTGTGAAGAGCTTGGGTCAACCCAGTAATGGGATCTGGGAATGAACTACAGGAACGCTGGGCAGGACTTCGGCGGGACTTGCGTGTCATTGGCTGCCCGTCCGTTCGGTCTGCCGCCCGCCCTGGCCTCGGAGGGGTGCCGGCTCGCCGGGGGGGGACGTGCCGGGTGACCAGACGAGCAGCAGTGGGGCGCGCTGCCCAGGAGAAGCCCGCGCGGCCGGCAGGCAGCCGATGGAACGGAACGGGCGGGCTGCCAATCACGCGTAAGTCCCGCCCAGCGTTCCTGTAGTTCATTCCCGGATCCCATTACTGGGTCAACCATCTTAAAAAGCTGGGCACCACCATTTTGGAAGCTTCATTTTGGCTGAGGAAAAGGCTTCCCCTTTAAACTGCCACTTCCTCACTGCTTGTGGCTGCAAGAGAAATTCCCCTTGCTAGTGTCTCATCTTGGTGTGTGTGTTTGTGTATACATGTGATGAAATCTCTTCTGGGTCTCTTTCCGAGCAGGCATGTCACGCCTTTCATGCGGGTGAGTCTCATTGGTCACATTGAGCACATGGTGAAGAGCAATGTCAATACTCTGAAGGCTATCTAAAATTTGGCTTGACCACCTCGATCAGCAAAGGCATAGAGAAGCCACAATGCGTTCAGTGCAAAGGTGTTCCCAGGGCTGAATCAATCACTGAACTCAAAACTCTAAACCTCACTTAACTGCAAAGCATTTAAATTGAGAACATTCTGAAAAGGATGTGGAGTTCTTTGACTTTCAGAAAGTGTGATTTATTAAAAGCAATGACTTCACTTCCTGCTTCATGACATCACATCTGGTCCTGGGTTTTTGTACCTAAAAAGGGGTCCCTGTGCAAAAAATGGTGGGAACCACTGTCCTAAAGGTAAGAATAGTTCAACAGTGGAACCAATTGCTGGGGTGGGGGGGCAGTTCTCCTTGCAGTAGCTTTTCAAGCAGAAGAGGGACATGCAATTGGCTCTAACTTTAGATTTCCTTTATGGGGTGGGGTTGATGAGATGTCCTATAAGGGCCCCTCCTTGTTCTATGGTACTTCCTTTAGTATTTTAGCCTTTGAATTAGTTCCTGGCTTTTAAGGACAGTATGGTTTTAGCTGCACGCGCTCACACACACACAGAGCAAGCAAGAAATCCTCAGATTTTAATTCTCCAGGCTCGGTGCTATTAAAGTTTATTCCTCTATCCAGAGAAATGGCTAATTAAGAAGGCAGAACAGCCACCTTATAGCGACTCCTCTTAACAGACGACTGTCTTGAAAGAAGAAGAAAAAAAGCGGTGGGGGGGGCGAGAGAAAGAAAGGGGGAAAGTGGGATACCTTGTTGTTCGCCTCTTGGCCACTAGGGGTATCTTTGTACCATTTTTCATCCAGCAGCAATTTGGAGTTGAAACCTATAATAGGGGAAAACCAGGGTTCTCGGCATTTTTTTTCTTTTAGCGAGCAGTGCATCCAGGATCCGTAAAAAAAAAAAATTAAAAAGAAAAAAACTCCAAACACACACACACACACACACACACGCAGGCACAACCTTCTCTTCAGTCCCCGTGTGCTGTGAAATCGCACAACTGGACATCCAGCAAAGGAGATTCATCTGGAGGGCAATTTCAAATCGAGATAAATCTATTGGATTAGTAGGATTATCTGATTGCAGCTGAAAAGAAGTAACGTTTGATCATTTCTCGTTCCTGCCTGACGGTCGGATTTAAATGGAGGTGGCGGCGGGTTGGTTCAGACGCTGATGAATTCCGGATGGGATTTTTTTTTCTTTTTCGCAGTCTTGGGAAGAGAAGAGGTGATTTTTTTTTTAAATATATACATGCACACAGAGAGAAATCGGTGCAATTTGGAAACGTCCAGGGGATGATTTAAGAACCGCGAGGGTTACAGCTGCTTAAAGAAGGATAACGCCGGGAATCCAGTGAATTACGGTTTCAGCGGTGGACTTGCATTTTTTTTTAAACACACACACACACTCACTCACGAGCCTTCGATGAACTGGTAAATACTTTGCTTTCGCTTCCCCTCCTCCCCCCTTGCAATGGTGCTAGAGAGAGAGAGGGAGAGAGTCACTTGTATAATTTGGGTAACGAATAGGCAGGGAGAAATCTTGGAGCTGTTTTGGGGGGGGGGGGCTTTCTGCTCCTTCTGGAAGAGGAGGGGGGATTTCAGTTTTAAGATCAAGGACGGGAGTGGGGGTGGCAAAGAAGGGACGATCCCTCGGGAGTAGACGGGGTGGTGGTGCGGGGTGCGCTCGCCAGGGCTTGTGACTTGCAAAATGTCTCTGCTGCCTGCGACGTGTCTTGAGTGTGGGGCGGATAAATGCGGGGGGGGGGGG
>JAJKFI010000044.1:5347637-5403573 GCA_029204185.1 Lerista edwardsae | reverse complement strand
GAGAGAGAGAGAGAGAGAGAGAGAGAGAGAGAGAGAGAGAGAGAGAGAGATGCCTTGATCCAATTGAGAATTGAATAACTGTGCATGCATAAAAAGACTTATGCACATGTCAACTGGCTTGTGTGGGCATATCAGTGGCTGGATAGGGAGCTGCTCGCTCCTGCGTTGGCGCCCTGCCCCTTGCGTTGACGCGATGATGTAGTGTCAACGCAAGGGGCATGCTAGGATTGCGCTGTAGGTTGGTGTGAGTAGGCATGACAGCCTGCCTGGGCCAGGACCCAGTGCCCAAGTTTAGCCGGCATGGGGGCTTGGGAGGGTAGGGGAAGGCTGAACAGGGTGGAAGGAGGCAGGGGAGGGCACACCCATGGGCAGTATGGGGGGTTGGTGCCAGGATCCAGCTCTTGGGCTGGCGGGGCTTCCCCTGGGACAAGAGGAAAATATCCCGTTACCCCCAGGCATCCTCCAGCTGCCACCCAACATGTGCTGTAGCCAGCTTCCTACTACTGCTTGTTGCATTGCCGCTCTCTCTGCCAGGGGTCTGGAGGTCCTGGTCGTATCACCAGACACCACCTCAAGTACCCCGTGTCCAGTGGTGTCATCCGAATGATTTAGGAACAGGTACTCACTTTTGATTGGCACTTGTCGGGGTCCGCACACATAAGTGACATCATAAGCCGGAAGTGATGTCGTAGCAGGAAGTGAGGTCATAGCCGGAAGTGAGGTCATGATTGTTGCCATGGATGGGACCATGTTTGTAATCACTTCAGCTTGTGGTTAATGTTGATTTAACTTCTATTGCTTTGCTTTCTAGAGATGCGTATAGACGTATTTTGCTTCAACTGTTCCCTGGTTAAATAGCAGGCTAGACTGTACTAGATTGTGAGCCATTTTGGGACAGGGAGCCATTTAACTTTAATGTTAAATGCAAGGAGCTGGCAAGGAGCAGGAGGGGGAATGGGCGACCAATGGGCCATGCGACCACATGGGTGCCCGACTGAGCGCCAGGCCAGCCGGCAAGGAGCAGGAGGGGGAACAGGCGACCAAAAAAAGACCGCGTGGGGGCTGGGGGGAGGCTGCAGGAGGAACCGGAACGCTGGATCTGCACGGCTGGAGGGAGCGGGAGCCCCAGGCAGCCTACTTTCTCACACTTGCTGCCTTATTCCCGGGTCCCCCTCGCTGCCGCTGCCGCTGCTGCCGCCTCCAGTCCTCTCGCTCCGCTGCTGCCACTGCTGCCGCCACCACCACGCTGCCTGCCTGCCTGCCTCCTCACAGGAAGTGCAGGCAATGGCTGCGGGCGTGCAGTACACATGCGCAGCTGCTGAGCCAACCAGCCGATGGGGCCAGCTTCGAGTGGGCGGGGCCAGCTCAACTTCTAGGAACTGGTACTCGCGTAGTGGTGTGTAGTGGGTGCATGACATCACTGCCCCTGTCCCAGAAGAATCTCCTTGCCTCACTTTCAAGCAAGCCTACACCCACAGTAATTCACCAGACAAAACCACCACTGCGCCCCACCACTTATATGAAAGCAATTGGCAGTAAGCTTGCCTGTTCACGCTGCAAAGGTCCTCCTTCACGGGCTTCACACTGCCAGACTGCCATCACTTCTCCTCAGCCCCTGGAGTGGGGCAGCCACACACTCCTCCAGCAGCCAACAGCAGTCACAATCCCAGAAGTCACCTGTGTCCATCATCCAGTCCATCAGTCCATCAGCCAGCCAAGTCAGTCAGACAGATGGTACTCTTCTCCACACACTTGCTCTCCCTCACTACAATGTTCCCTCCTGTCCTCACAGCACTTCTCTCACTCTGCTCCTACACCCACACCTGCCTGACAGTCAAGCTTCCTCCTTTGTTTCCCAGGTCCTCATCATCCAACTAGGCTGCAGCTGTGAACCAGCTGCAGGCAAAGGCTCTGGGCTTAACCCTGTAATTCCTGGCTGACATAGACAAGGGGCCACTGCTGATACCATTCCCTCTCTCCTCAGGGTAATCTTCCACATTTTCCATTACACTACCAATTCTACAAGTACAGGTACCACTGGTTGGTAGATGCTGCCTTAAGGGAAAGCGATGGGAGCAAGGAGTGCCCATTTGCATCTCAACAACTTGCTTTTTCACATACGAAGGTATCTAAATCTGCCTTAACCAGACCATGGGTCTGGCCCAGTGTTCTTACTGGCATTGACTTTCAACAGTGTCAGTCAGAAATCTTTTCCAGCCCTAGCAGGAGATGCCAGGGATTGCAGCTGAAACCTTCTGCTTGTATGGCATGCAATTGAACATGGAGCCCCCCCCCCCATAACTAGGATGCTGCTACATGGGGACCAAAGAGTGGGTCAGTTTAGGAAACTTCAGCAATGGCTCAGAGCGCAATCCTAACCTGGAATTAGGCTGGCACAGTTCGGCCAGCAAAGTTTGGCCGGCACAAGGGACACCGTAAAGCGCGTTTGGACCACTCTCGGAGTCAGGGAGGATGGCACACACCTGTGTGCTGGTCTCTCTGATTCTGAGAGTGGTTCAAACGTACTTTATGGTGTCCCTTGTGCCAGCCAAACTTTGCTGGCCTAGCTGTGCCGGCCTAACTCCAGGTTAGGATTGCGCCCTCAGACAGCAAGGCCTTCCTACAGCTTCCGTGACAAGCAATTGGACAAAATCTCCTTCGACGCAGACATTGAAAGTATTGATACTCCTGAGAGGAAATGGGGCTGGTTTGTTAGTGACTCAGCTCGGCATTTTGCACCTGCCGTTGAAGATCCGCATGTTTTCCCAACAAACTCGGCTTCGCAGAATTATCGCATTAATAAGCTAATGCTGCACATCGGAGCTTGAGGGTGCAATGTGGGGCAGGGGGCAGGAGGAGGCTCACCTCCAATTGTGGACTGCCATCATGGCAGAATTGCACAGAAGTGGCTGCACCGAAACATTCCCTCCCCCATGAAAATTCGCAATGGGGTATATATTTTACCCCATCTCTTATCTGAAACAGTGGTTTATCTAGAGGGGGATCACAGCCCTCAGTTTTGTAAGCAGCCTCTCCCCCTCCTTTCACAGCTGATTTAGCCACTGTTTTGCTCTAGCCACTGGGAATGGCTCCAAAGAACAGGAAAGAGGCTGCTTGCAAAGCTTAGGGCTGTGATCCGTCTGTAAGTACACCTCTGCAGAGCTGTTTGTGGCTTGCAGCACACCTGGGGTGGGGCATCATCACCACGCCCCCCACCAGCACGGCTGAGTAGCCCTATTGGGACTGCTGGGATGTTACTTGGGGTAAGGGCAGCGGTGTCATGCAGCCGGAACGCTGGGCGAGAGGAACGGGTGAGCGGCAGCCCGCCCATTGCGTACCGCTCCGTTTTGCCGTCTTCCCCGCTGGGAAGTTCCTCCCGCCCGTTCCTCCCGCCCAGCGTTCCGGCTTCATGACGCCGCTGGGTAAGGGGGGGTGAATTTCCCTTACTCTGAGTTGTGCAGCATGTAACCCCAACCCCGTGCTGGATGTGGGGCAGGCCTGCGGGTCTCATTATTCCATTATGGGGTTAGGATTGGGCTGTTAATTTCTTTTCCTTCCCAAAAGGAGGTGTACATTCGAGAAGGAAAGTGTTTTATAAGCAAATGGTAAATGAATCTTTAGTTCGATAGAACAAAACAGTTTTTTCTTATAACTGTGGCAGGATGCATGAGCAAAACGAAGGTTTGAGAAAGGGGTGGGGTGGGTGAGCTTGCATCTTTGGGGTTTGGCGTTGCAGAGGTTTGTGGGTACCAGAAGGGTAGCTAGGGTGGAACCTGAAGGGCACCTTCCCCCGGCGCTAAGCCAAGGGGGCGTGCAATTAGTTTTCTCTGCCAGCGCTGCCTCCTTCTCTAGGCGAACTCGGCAGTGGCGTCACGCAATGCTGGGACCTCACTGCCCCAGGTGCCGTGGCCCTTAGTTACACCTCTGGTTGGTACGTACACCAGAGAGAGCTTTTTGCTTGAATAAATGCATTCCCGTGTTATCAGCTCACCTCTTAGTAATACCAGGTTGTCAGAGATTCTTCCCCCCCCCTTTTTTTTTTACTTTTTTGCTTTCTGTTATTAGGTTATAGCCTAAGTTGTATTTTCCCAAGCCTGTAATCAACGAATGACTCGAATTCAGCTCCTACGGCTTTCTGACTCACTAGGCATTTATGTGCTGCGCTTTTCTTTTGCTAATTTTGTGTGGGTGGGGACTTGAATGCCGCTCTTGAGGTCGCTTCTCTGCTCCTCCAGCCCACCTTCTTCATATGAGCAGCAAGGCTCTGTAGGTGGCAGCCTGCAGGAGGCATCCAGAAGGTCAGGTAACCGATGCCGGTCCCGAGAAGGAAAGTGTCACCTGAAGCTGAGCAACTGGTGGCTGAGTGCCTCTGTCCTTGCTGCCGGCAGCAAGGGGCTGGAGGGCCAGTGACAACCACAACCTACCATTTTCCGACCCCTTTTAGACTGGCTTGCCGGTGGGTAGGGTTTAATGCTAAGGTCACCTAGCAACGCCAGCCTATTGCTTCTTCTTTTGTGCAACATTGCAGCACGTAACAGAAGCACATACCTGCTCAGCAGAGGTAGATCTACAGGGAGGGCAAAGCTCTAAGTGCTGCAAGAAGCCTTGCCCTGTCATGTAAATCCCTCCTCTCCCTTGCTGCTGTAGCCAGTAAGCAACGCCAAGACGTTGCTGTTCCCTGTGAGGATTGGCTAAAACGGTGCAGGAGAGGAGTGATTTCCACTGCAAGGTGAGGCTTCTTGCAAGACTTAGAGCTTTGCCCTCCCTTAGATCTGCCTCTGCTGCTCAGACCAATATCTGCCCCGGCATCCCATTGCTGTGGCTACCAGAAGGAAAGGCCCTTCTTTTTGAGTGCCGTCCTGATCTGAAGTTAGGCCAGCACAGTTTGGCCGGCACGAGGGCCACCGTAAAGTGCATTTGGGCAACTCTTGGAGTCAGGGAGGATGGCTCAGGTCCGTGTGCTGGCCTCTCTGGCTCCAAGAATGGTCCAAACATACTTTACCGTGTCCCTTGTGCTGGCCAAACATTGCTGGCCTAACTGTGCCGGGCTAATGCCAGGTTAGGATTGCGCTCTTCATTATCCTCAATATATAGGTGGCCCCTCATTATCCCTGGGCTTGACAACAGTAGATTTAAGAATCTACAGTTGCTGATCCCTGCCCTGGAAACAGCACACCTGTTTCCCCCCAAACACAACCAGAGCTGTGCTCTGTTTGCATTTGGAGGGTATTTGGAGGGCACTGCGGGAGTTTGAGGGAAGGTCATTTATTAGTAGGGCCAATTGGGGATATGAGCTCCTCCCCCCCCCCCATTGGCAGCATGGTATGCCTGATCAATTGTTAAACAACTGATGGTGTGCCTTGACAATTTTAGTCCCTTCTCAGTGTGCCATGAGATGAAAAAGGATGAAAGTTGCTGCCCCACTTGCTGACCGGGATATGTGGGCAGAGGCGTATGGGAGACAATTGCTTGCTAGTGGACCGGTACAGAAGACCTGCAGAACCAGACCATAAAGAGGGTGGAGATTAATTAGCTTGAAGCTTTAAAGGGGGGGGGGGGTCTTTTATCGAACAAGAATGAAAGGAAGTGGAAAACCCACTTACATTAGAACACAAATGCAAACTAAGAGTAAATCATGGTAGACTTTTTATAGAAAAGCTTTGGGGAAATTTTATTTGTATTTAACTTTTTTTCTGCAATAACAAATACAGTTTCTGCTCTACCTATTCCTGTTTTCGTGTGCGGGAAAGAAAAATCCCCAGTCTGCAGCACAACATTTTACCGCTGTCATTACTGCCGGCTTTATAGATCAGAGATGTGTCAGTGTGTTAGCTTTAACTGTAATGCGGTTTTTGTATGAACCCTTATGGGCCTTGCAGCCACTTTCTCATATTGAAAGTCAGGCTCCCTTATTTATGACTTGACTCTCTCCCCATCTAAGGGCGCAATCCTAAGCTGTGCTGGAACTGGGAGACTAGCGGGCCTGGGCTGTATCCAGCGGTGTCATGCCAGCGGTACGCTGGGCAGGAGCAACGGGTGAGCGGCAGCCCGCCCGTTGCGTCACGCTCCATTTCGCCGTCTTCCCCGCCCCCGCGGGGGCAGGGAAGATGGCGAAACGGAGCGTGACGCAACAGGCGGGCTGCCGCTCACCCGTTGCTCCTGCCCAGCGTACCGGTAGCATGACACCTCTGGCTGTATCCAGTGCAGCTTGGGAGGCCACTGGAGCCTCCCTGGGGCAAGGGCACATTCGTGGCTCCAGACTCCCCTATGGGTTCTTTGGCTCTGTGCCGGCAAGATCGTGGGCTCATGTCCAAGGAACTGAGCAGCCCAACTCGGAGCTGTGCAGCCTGGGGACAAGGTCTTCGATGTGGCCTAATGGCCGCATCCCAGCCCCAACCCCACCCCAGGCCGGCATGGCCCCCCCCCCCCCCCCCCCCCCCCAGCTCCTCCCCCCCCCCCCCCTCCCAAAACCGCCCTTCCACCAGCTGAGTTTGGCTGGCGCAAGGCTGGCTCTCCACCAGCCCTCTCAGGCCAACCCTACTCCTAGGGTTGGCCCAAGTGCTCTAGCGCCAATGCAAGGGTGTTGGTCGGCACCCCTACATTGGCGCTAGTGACATAGTGCCGAAGTAACAATACGTTGAATCAAAGATGGCACCCTAAAGCAACTGAGAACTTTTGAGGTAGACATTTCTATGAGTATGAAGCTAGAAATGATGGACAGGAGTGAATGTGACTAATACATTTTCATAATACACATATTACAGATGACTAAAAGGAAATGTCAATTATTCCAAACTAAGCGTGAAATTCATTTATTTTTATTTTTTGGAACAAACGCCTGTTGGGTCACCAGTACAGAATTGTAGAACAGGGTTGGTTGTTACAGATAAAAGGATTATCAGTTCATATGTCCAATTCATGGGAAGGGCATCTATACTGCAGTTAAATGGGTTTGCATTCTTCAAGTGTCATGGCTCCTCCTACTCGAAGGAGTCCAGGATATAGCACTTCTGGAAGTAGTAAGGGGTGGAGCTATGAATGGCTCATGAACAATTCTGGCACTGTGACAGTGACAATTTCCAGGATTCTGGGAGAGGAGCTGCCACAATTAAAACAGTTTAATTTTGTAATGTAGGTTTGGCCAGTGCCCAAAATTACTACTGTCAGTCGCCTTCAGTCATGCACTGAAGAACATGAACCTTCAGTATTTCAAGGGCCCTCCAGAATGCATGCCCTATCTTTCCATTTGTGTTTTCGAATATATCTTTATCAAAAAGAACTCCCACTCTTGGTGCTTAAATTAGTGCAGAATAGACTTTTGTCAAATAAACAAGAAATGCAAGAGGACTAGATACGCATTGAGCAATGTGTAATAGTGTACAGGGTGGGGCAGGGAAATTGTGGGGAAATCCCCAAAGGGCTCATTAAGTAAAGGGTTAGAAGGTATAAGAAAGTACAGGTATCCAGAGATTCAGTATCTGCAATTTCAGTTATCCACAGATGGATACTGGGACTCCTATTAAAAAGATAGGGGAACATTAAACAAATCTCTCTTTTTTTACCTTGTTGCGGCAAAACCACTGATGTTCCCCTATCTTTAAAAAGACATCCCCAGTATCCACGGTGTCAGGTATCCATTGTGGGGTCTGGAATGGAATCCCAGTGGATACCAGGGCATGCCTGTAGCTGTATTTTGAGTTTCAGCCTATTGTTTTGAGTCCATTCCTGCAGGCGGGGCTCCCGGGGAGGGGGGAGGAGTCCGGATCCAGCAGTCATACCGGATCCAAACCCCTGTCCTCAGGTTATGCGGCCCCAATTTGGGCCGCTGCATCCCGCTCGGACTTGCACCTGCTATTTAGCAGGCACAGGTCTCAGTAGCCCTGAGACAAGGGGATGTTCGTCCGGGGTGTGTGTGTGCAAGTGTACCAGTCAACAAACTTCAGGGGCCACAAACTGAGCTTGACACTCATGGCCAAAATTATGAAAACAGTGTGTATGAATAATATACCGTCATGTTATATACAGTGGTGTCATTCTGTAACGAACTAACGGAACGGTGGGCGGGACTTACCACCTGATTGGCTGCGCGGGTCTGACGCGTCGCCACCGTTCCGAGCCCCGCGCGGGCCCCCTGGCTTCGGAGGGGGTGCCCGCTTGCCTTGGTGGCGCGCTGGGTGCTGCGGAGAGCCGCGGAGGGGCGCGCCACCCGGAAGAAGCCCTCCGCGGCGGAACAGCAGGCGGCGACGCGTTGCGGGGCCCCTGTCAATCAAGGGGTAAGTCCCGCCTGCGTTCCGGTAGTTAATTATAGAATGACACCACTGGTTATATACCATTTGATTAAGAATTCAATACAGAATGCAATGAAAAAAACAACAACCAGAGTGTAATATCAAATGTTATGGCCAAAAAACTGAAAACAAAAATGTAACCTCCATCTAATAGTTGCTGGTTTAGATAACTTTTAAAGTGGACAAACGAAAGGAAGGAACCATGCACATCAGAGCTCCGTGGAAGAAGGGTAGTGTAAAAATGTGAGAAATATGAATGAGTAATTTTGTCATATGGGGGAAATGTTGAATATTTATGGGCCCCAAGTGTCAAATGACCTAGCTACGCCACTGCTGGGGAGGGGTGACTGAGGGCTTGGGGGCAGCAGGAGGGAATATGCTGCTGTGGGAACGATGTGGGGATTTAACTTTTTTAAAAGCTCAGGCATGCTGTCACTTCTGGAAGTGATGTCACTTCCTGCTGTGGAGTCACCTCCAGGGCATCATTTTGTCCTCGACACCGGGCTTTAATTAGCTACGCCACTGTGAGAAGGTGAAACGAACCTGCTCTGTATATAACAGCAATAGCATGGGGTGAATTGCTTGTTTGGTGCATTTGCCCACTTTGGTGCCACTAATGGGGTGTGTCGTGTGTGAGTTCAGAAGGCATTATGGTCTCAGCAATATCTCCATCCTCTTAAGCTGTTACCTTGTGGGGGAAAAGAAACGCAAAAACTGTTCTCTTTGGCATGTTTCCTAAATTCTAATGTGGAAGCTTGGATTTATTTGCTGAACATCATATTATAGGGTCAAATCCTGCTTACCCTATTCTATGATTAGTCCTACTAAATTTAGTTCTAATTATAGTGCTTAATCCTTCACTCACCCAAGGCTGAAATTTCTCGCAACTTTGAGGGATGCATTGCTGCTAAATTTTCATAACCAAAATAAAAGGGAGAGAACCCAAAGGAAACTGACGTGGAACCAGTCTCCATCGACGTAAATTTCACAGGCATTTTACATATTAATGTCATGGTACTCCTCGGTGGTTTCAGTTGAAGACAGTCACAAAGGAAAATTCCACACCTTGTCTACCCAAATCCTATAAGAAGACTACACAGAAAAAAAAAATTGCAACAGAATCAGCATCACCATCATGAAAAAAAAGTATAGTTTTGCAACTGATCTATTATTAGATGCACATGCTGTTTACTATCAGCAAAAGTAGCAAGAGCTTATTCAAGGGCTTATTCTGCGTGTAGTAGTAGTAGTAGTAGTAGTAGTAGTAGTAATAATAATAATAATAATAATAATAATAATAATAATACATGTATTTATATACCGCCTTTCTTAAGATCACTAGATTTCTCTAATGACTGTAACTCAAGGCGGTTTACATAGGCAGACTTTTATTCACAAACCCGAAGGTTTTTACAATTTACAGAAATGTTCTGTCTTTCAAGAACTACACACATTCAGATCTTCCTTTCTGGATTTAGCCTTCTTTCTTTAGCCACCCGTCTGTCTTCTGCTGGCTGATGCTTCCCTGCTCACACCAGAGATGCAGCTGACCTTCAGCACACTCCTCCTCCCACGAGGCAGCTGAAGCTCAGCTTCTAATCAGCCGCAGCTGCAAGGTCTGCCGCTCTCAGAGACTTCCTGCAGTCCCGAGCTCACGACCTTGAGATCTTCAGGTGTTATCTTCGGGCAAACGGAGGCATTAACCCTCTCGGCTAAATCTTCTGCGTGTAGAACTAGATATAATGGGTACAAACTGAAAGAGATTTCAGCTGGATATCAGGAAGGAATTCTTGACTGTCAAGGCGGTTGGGCAGTGGATTGCTGAGGGAGGGGGTGGATTCTCCCTCACTGGAGATCTTCAAGTAGGGACTTGAGAGGCAGCTGCTGGACAGGCTCCTGGACAGCTATTTTTAACCCTTTTCATTCCATGGCACATTGACAAGATGCTAAAATTGTGAAGGCACACCATCAGTCTTTTAGGAATTGACAAGGCACAACACGCTGCTGGTTTGGGGCTCACATAGTTCAATGGCCCTGTTAATAAGTGATGTTTTTAAATAAATAGATCTGCTAAATTCTCATGGGCCATTTGTGGCACACGAATGTGTTGCGGCACACTGCTTTAGGACAATGTTCTTCAGCCTTGGGGTTGGGAGCAGTGGTGTCATCTAAATGATTTAAGAACAGGTACTCACTTTTGATTGGCACGTGTCGGAAGTGATGTCATAAGCCAGAAGTGATGTCGTGGCAGGAAGTGACATGAAAAAAGCCCTTTTTGAGGCCTCAGATGATTTTAAACTGACCCAACAGTTGCAACAGTATTCCACAGCACCCCCAGAACATGTTAAGGAGGCCTGGCATCACGTTAAAACCCCAGAGCAACTCATTTTTCAGTGGCAAGGAAAGGAAAGGCTCCTCTCACTGCCTGCCTGCCTGGCTGGCTCTGAGAACATGCAGGCAACTCAAACATGCAGGAAATTCAAACGTTGCAGAGGGCGGAGTCGACGAGTGGGCGGGTGAATGGGCGGGGCCAGCTGTAATCCTAGAAACCGGTACTCGCGTACCCCCGCATACCCCCTGCATGACATCACTGGTTGGGAGGGGTTTGGGATCGAGGATGGGCACCCGGTCTCAAACTTTATTTATTTATTGGGGTCATGGCATGAAAAAGGTTGAAGATCACTGCTCTAGGAGGATTTTTTGCCACAGTCAAGAGGTTGGACTAGATGACCTTGTAGGGTGCCTTCCAACTCTATGATTCTATGAAAAAGGGGCACTCATACTACGGACTGCTCTCTGTTCTCTTGGCAAAATATTGCAATAGTACAGAAGATGCTTGAATGGGATTCCTCGGTGGTTAATTCCAAAAGAGAAATCCCAGTAAAGCATCTTCCCCACCATTGCTAACACAGACAGCCAACGGCAAGGAGGCCCTTTACAGCTTTGCTTAAGCTGTGAACAGCCAGGCACATTGGTCATTTGGAGCCCAATCCTACCCAACTTCACAGCACTGACATAGCTGTGGCAATGGGGCATGTGCTGCATCCTGCAGTGGAGTAGTAGTCACAGAGTCCTCTTCAAGGTAAGGGGATGTTTGTTCTCTTACCTCAGAGGTGCATTGCCCTTACTTCAGTGCTGGAAAGTTGGTTAGGATTGCGCCCTTGGCACAAGTAAGCACTAATCAGAGATCTGAAGCCTGCCTCTGAAATGTACTCTGCTCCATTTCAGCAAGATGTTCTTCTCATTTATATCATCCAGTGCAGTAGTTTTCAAACTTTTTCAAACAGGACCCACTTTTTAGAATGGCACTTGTGTGGGGACCCACTGGAAGTGATGTCATTAACCTGGAGTGATGTCATAGCCAGAAGTGACATTATCAAGCAGGAAGTGACGTCAGTGTGACATAATCTAATGACGCTCGCAAAAGGAGTATAGGAAGAGTAAGATCTTCTGCAGTTTCCAGCTTTCTGTGACCCACCTGACATAATGTCGCGACCCACCAAGTGAGTCCCGCCCCACAGTTTGAATAACACTGATCTAGTGCTCAACCCTTCCAGTAACAAGAAATTCTAGTGCTGCTTCCTGGGGCAGAGAGCCAATTTGGTGTAGCAGTTAGAGCAGCAATTGGGCAACGTTTTTCTTCTCATGGCACACTGACCTCTGTGGTCTTCTCTATGGTCTTCACTTCTTGTGACATCACTTCTGATTTCCAGGAGTTTCTTTCAGGTTCTGTGGCTCTGTTTCTAGGGCAACTGTCTGTAGTAACAAATTCTGCCTTTCTTTCTCCATCAGCAAAGGAAGAAGGAAAGATAATGCTTGACTACAGACAGTTGCCCTAGAAACAGAGCTGCAGAATGGAGAAGCGTTTTTCTGTGATTTTCAGCACCGTTCCCCAACTCCCTCAGCACATCTGTGGACCTTTCACAGCACACCAATGCGCCATGGTACATTGGTTGAAAATCGTGGGCTGGATCTGACGTCTGTTCTGCTCCTTCCCCTGGGCGAATGGCGCTTACTGTTTCGCTAGGGAGCATCCGCAAAGTCCTACCGATGGCCCCCAGTCTTTGCACCTGCCACCTGCTTCTTAGTTCTGTCCCCCGAACAGACTTTGTGCCCAGATTTCTGGGCAGATGTGGCTGGCCTGTGTGGCAACTGGGGGCTATCTGAGGGACTCTTCAGAGGCTCCCCTGCGGAACCGTAAGGGCCGTTTGCGCTGGGGAAGCCTGTGCTGGTACGTAGTGATCTCCACTTTGGAGACCGCTGGGTTACAGACTAGGGGTGCGGAAACTGAAGTTCTAATCTCCATTTAGCTATTATTCACGCTGGGCAGCCTGAGGCCAGTCGCTGTTCCACAGCCCAACCATAAATGTACAGTGTTGTTGTGAGGATAAAAATTAAGAGGAGAAGGTCTCAGATTGGTCACTGGAAATATTTCGTAGATCCTTCCAACAGATGACACTTTCCTCATTTTCAGTGCATTGCATGAAGACTAAAAATGTTTTTAAAAAAATGAATAGTAATTTTGGATTCTTTTCACTGCCTGGTGTGCTAGGAGCCATATTCCACATCACATGAAGTTCCCTGTTGATAAAATTGGGAATCAAGTGTGCCTGAGTGGTTTTGTCCTTTATTTCAGTGTTTCTCAAACTGTGGTCGCGACCCACTTGGTGGATGGCAACCTGATGTCAGGTGGGTCGCAGAAAGCTGGGAGCAGCCATCTTGGAAGCTGCAGACCTAACTCTTGATTTTCTGAGTGTTAACAGTTTGAATTTTCAGCTGAGGGTTGGGGTTTTTTTCAGTGCTTTTACATAAAATTTTGACCTAATCTAGCTTTCTGTCAGGGATGTTTCGTGGTTTTCCAATTGTTGCAGTCCAAGACTGCCAGTTTGCATTCCAGGAGTGTTATTTGATTACCTCACAATGACGGCACTTCCTGCTTGATGATGTCACTTCTGGCCATGACATTCCTTCTGGTGGGTCCCACCACGAATGCCATTCTAAAAAGTGGGTCCCAGTGCAAAACGTTTGAGAACCACTGCTTTATTTCATAAAAGGCCGGTTTAAAATCAAGCCTGTCTATAAGATCAGTCCCCATCTTGTTCATGTCCAGGACCAAATTGCAAATTGACTCTAATATTTGGAATGTTTAAGAGTTAACCATAAACTGCTAAAAGGAATAAACATTCACTTCAGTACCCATTATATTCCAAGCCAGCGCATCTGTCATTTTTAATTTAAATCTGTATTACTTAGCTGTCTAAAACTTTGCACATAAGTGACAAGATCCATTCTTCCTGTTATGGGGAAATCACACTTCTACTCTCTACTTATTGGGGAAAATGTCACAGTTTTGCTGCACATTAACAAACAGGGAATGCAAATATCTCCTAATATGAATAATTACTTTTGTACTGATTATTTTTCCAAGGAAAAGCAAATTTATGCAAAGCAAATTAAGAAAAAAGAGGTGCTAAGAATTAAGTGACAATTGTACATGCACTTACTTTGTGAGTAGAAAGGAAAGCAAGGGCCCAATCCCATCCCTGACCAGTCCATAGCATGCAGTCATACCCACGGACCGCATGCTGCATGCTACGATGGGGGGAACAATTGGACATCTAGCGAGAAGTAAATAAAGTTTTTTACTTACTTCCCAGGAGATCACCTGATCACTAATTGGTTTCCCTGTATCAATGCCAGTCATTTTGCTGGTGTATTTCTGAAGGCAGGAAGGGGACAGGTTTGAAATGGGGTCTAGGATCCAGTGACTGTGGCTGCTGCCAAGCCATCTCCCCCTCCAGCCCTTGAACAGTTTGGCCCCCTCCCCACTCTGAACCACTCACGAATGGTTCAACCCCTCCACCCCCTTACCTGGACCGGCAGGGCATTTGGGTGGTTCTGGTTTACATGTGGAACCAGCAGCTTTCCATTGGTGTCTCTGTTGTGTGCAGTGGCGGCCCAACATTTCCACTGTCGTCAGGTTACTTGCAAAAGCAGATGGTGAGAGCCGCTATTGTAAACGGCCCATAAGATTGGACCATTAATGCATTTAATCAGTGATGGTTACCAAAGGGTAGGTCAGGACCACTAGCGAGTTGTGAGCCAATTTCAGGTGGGTCGCAAAGCACCTAGAGCAGCCATATTGAAAATATGCATCAATGCAATCTAGGGTGCAATTGAGCCACGTCCTTTGGCCGCCTTATGCTGCTTGCATCGGCCCAGGCGGTCGCAAATGTGCCATAAGGCATTCTGCGTCAGCCTAGGAGGTGCTGGGCTAGTGCAAGGACTTGTGCCAACCCAGGCGCATGGTGGATGGCTGCAGATAAACTGCTCCTGCGCTGGTGGAATGGGGTGGGGAAGGGGGAGGGACAGCAGCCGTGTGGGCGGGAAAGCCCGGGGAGGGGGGAGGAGCCAGGATTTGACCAGGTCCTAACCCCCGTCCCTGGATTGCGCAACCCTGATATGGGCCACTCAAACGTGTGCCTGCTACATAGCAGGTGCAGATCCAAGCAGCCACATTGGACTACCTGGGGCTTACCCTGGGGTAAGAGGACAAAGTCCTCTTGCCCTGCAATGAGCTCCAGCTGTCTCCTACTCTGGGTAGGAGAGGCAGCACAGGCCAACCAGCCTGCTCAGGAAAGTATTGCACTGGTAGTAAAATAATGTGAATTGTTACTTCTTGGTGTCATTGAGCACTGTTCGCATGACCAGTTTGGATAGTGCTAAATGATACCCTCAAATACTTATGTACTTCCGGACTAGTGAGAGAACTGGAATTTCGTGTACAGATATCTTAAATCAGTGGTTCCCAAACGGTGGGTTGGGACCCACTAGCGAGTTGTGAGCCAATTTCAGGTGGGTCGCAAAGCAGCTAGAGCAGCCGTATTGAAAATAAGGGAAGATGGGACAATGGAAAGGGGGAGGGCCGTGTGGTTGTTTTGCTTGTGTCAAGGTAGTAAATAGGCTTTTTTTCCCCTTTCTAATTCACTTTGCTATTGGAAAATGGCTGAGAAAGAACCCAACTGATTGCTGCAATCTCAGGAAAGCAGCAGGCTCTGGTGTCACAATGGTGGCACGTCCCTTCTGGTGGGTCCCAGACAGATTGTCGTTTTAAAGTGGTTCCTGGTGCTAAAAGGCTTGAGAACCGCTGTCCTAAATCACTATGATGATTGGGAAAAGACTGAAAATGGGGTGCTTTTGCAATGAAGATAACCTGGAGTTAGGCATAGTTAAGCCAGCAAAGTTTGGCTAGCACAAGGGACACCGTAAAGTATTTTTGGACCACACTTGAAGTCAGAGAGGCCAGCACACAGATGTGTGCCATCCCCTCTGACTCAAAGAGTGGACCAAACGTGCTTTACAGTGGCCTTTGTGCCGGCCAAACTTTGCTGGCCTATCTGTGCTGGTTTAACTCTGGGTTAGGAATGCACAGAGCAAGCCAAAGCCCACCATGAGATGGGATATATTGGGACATGAGTGTTCTGCTCCATCTTCAGGTTTGAATTCAGAAGAGCGGTCCTTCCCATAGCATCAAGGAGCTTACCTTAATGCTGGCAAAATCTTTATTCATTAGTATATAGTACTTATTTTGCATCTTTTAAATGTGTATTGAACATAGAACAGTGTTCTGAATATAGGACGTAGGATAACAACAGGAGTCCTGCCCTCAAGCTTGCAATCCAAATATTTGCATTTGTACAATTATACTTCTGCGCGTCCCTCTATGTAATCACTTATTGGGATTCATGTGTAATATGAATACCTGGATGAACAGCTGCCGAAATGTAGCTTAGGGCACAATGAATCGAAATGACTTTCCAGCACTGACATAGCTGTGCTAATGGGGCACGTCCTGCATCCTGAAGTGGGGAGGAGGGTAGTCATGGAAGGCTCCTCCGTGTTCATTCCCTTACCCCAGAGCTGCATAGCCCCTACCCCAGTGCTGGAAAGTTGGTTTTATATTGTGCCTTTACAATTCATGGTCAAGAATGTCCACTCCATAACAGACCAGCTTTATGAAATAGCATGATCATCATTAACTGTGAGCTATCTATACAACTTGAAAAAAATGCTATTTTAAATTTTTTTACTTAAAACTGTTCAATGGAAATTCAGCCTCCCTTCTGAGGTTCATGGTTTTTTGGTTTTTTGGTTTTTTACGACAGATCGTTACAACTCAAGAGGGATAAAGTTTTTTTTTCCCAGCGGGCAATTAATCTCTGGAACTCCTTGCCACAGGAGGTGGTGATGCCATCTGGTCTAGGTGCCTTTAAAAGGGCTGAACAGATTTCTGGAGGAAAAGTCCATCATGGACTATAGGCCACGATGGGTTGTGCAACCTCCTTACGTTAGTAGTAGCCTACTTCAGAATGCCAGGTGCAAGGGAGTGGCAACAGGATGCAAGCATCTTCTTGTCTTGTGTGCTCCCTGAGGAACCTGGTGGGCCACTGTGAGATAGGAAGCTGGAGTAGATGTCCAAATCGGAGAACTCTTCTGTCTAGCACAAAAACTCTTCTGTCTAGCCGTATGGCGGCTTTTCACTGTGAGAGCGCAATTCTAACCTAAAGGTAGGCCGGCACAGTTAGGCTAGCAAAGTTTGGCTGGCACAAGGGACACTGTAAAGTATGTTTGGACCACTCTTGGAGTCAGAGAGGCCAGCACACAGATGTAGCCAGTGGTCCAAACGCGCTTTGTGGTGGCCCTTGTGCCAGTCAAACTTTGCTGGCCTAACTGTGCTGGCCTAAATCTTTTTCTGTCTTTTTTCATCTCATGGCACACTGAGAAGGTGCTAACAATGGTCAACGCACACCATCAGGTTTTTTGACAGTTGACAACGATGATCTCCCAGTGGCCCTACTAATAAATGACCCTCCGCAATCTCTCGTGGCACACCATTCGCAGCACACCATTTGCGGCACACCCACAGTGGTTGAACTGCATTGCTTAGAGGATGCATTTTTCCCCATAAGAAGGCCAGAACTTTAAACTAAGGAATATTCACAAAAAAGAATTGGAACACATTGGTAACAAAAAGAATATTTTTTTAATTCAGCAATTTATTCTTAATTGTTATACACACATGCACAGGTGCACATCCCTCTTACTGATAAGCACAGAGCTGTATTTCTATTCCACCCTCCACTATAAATATTTTCCAGGACCTCTTACAACAGGAAAAAAAAAATGACAATGAAACAGTAAAAAAAAAACAGCATCAATTTAAAATGTGAAAGCCAGAGACGAAAGTGGCCGGATTAAGGCCATGGCCATAGCAGTTAAAGGTACAGTAGCAAAAGTAGGCACTGTGTCCTCATGGGAAGAGAATTCCATGAAGAGGTGTCACAACAGGAAAACTTTCTCACCAGCCGCTGTTTCATGTCTGAAGTCAGGGGGCTCAGAGGTGAACCTCCAGTGACCTCAGTGTGTGGACAGGTTTATGTTGAAGGCTGGCATGCCCGCAGGTTCCCTGCTCTTGGGATGTGCCAACACCCCCTCCGGAATGTCATTTGTCTTCACGAAATGTGTTTGTCTTCCCTTGAAGCTTTGCTGACGTTTTATTTCCCCTTGGGAGAAACACTTGTTTGCTTTAGTTGTCAACTTTTCGCCAACCCTACTACTCCCTTTGCAGGCTGGGTCAAGCTTTAAAGAGAAGTACCAGCAGAGAGAGCCACACATAAAAACTGCTGGATCAGCCCTGCTGGATCAGGCCAAGGCCCATCTAGTCCAGCTTCCTGTATCTCACAGTGGCCCACCAGATGCCTCAGGGAGCATACAAGACAACAAGCTGCCTGCATTCTGTGGCCACTCCCTTGCACCTGGCATTCTGAGGTAAATTCTGAGGTAAACACACTGGTGGCCAGGCAAGCTTCTCCACAGCATTTCTCTTTGACAGACCCCAGAACCAGATGTTCGTCTTCAGACATGTACTCATAGGGACATAGGAACAGCCCCACTGGATCAGGCCAAAGGCTCATCTAGTACAGTTTCCTGTATCTCACCGTGGCCCACCAGATGCCTCAGGGAGCACACATCAAGATGACTGCATCCTGTTGCCACTCCCTTGAACCTGGCATTCTGTGTCTAAAATAAGGTTGCACGACCAATCATGGCCTGTAGCCTGCGATGTACTTTTCCTCCAGAAATCTGTTCAATCCCCTTTTAAAAGCACCTAGACAGACATCGCCGCCACCTCCTGTGGCAAGGAGTTCCATAGATTAATTACACACTGTGTGAAAAAGTGCTATCTAACAAGAAGTCAGTAAAGTCATTTATGAATAACTGGAAACCACTCATTGACTTCCTGCATGAGAAGGGAAATTTTGGTGTAACGAATTACGGACTTGATGAACAGGTGGATGATTTAGATGTAAAACATTTGGCTGGGGACTAAAAGAAATGAAAAGGAGATTTTTAAAAAAGAGGCTGGCTAAGAGACACAACTTTTAATTTGAGTAGTTATCAACGTGCTGTATGTCTGTAAGCAATTTAGATGTAATACTCCATGCTTGCTTTATATATTCTGAATTTGCTTTTTACTGTTTAGTTTTTGTTTTGTAGTTGTGAGTTTGTTTTTGTTGTTCTAATAAAAATAAAATAATAAGGGAGAAAGGAAAAAAAAGTGCTATCTAAGGTGCTATCTAACTGGGGATGCAATCCTAACTTGGATTTAGGCTAGCACAAGTCATTTGTGCTGGCCCAGGAGTGTTGCAAGTGCACTGTAAAGTGTGTTCGGATCACTCTCGGTGTTAGGAACCCTGGTGCATGTCGGGGAGGGGGGGAGCGGCACGTGCTATTTTGTGCAAAAATACGCCGGCAGACAGCTGCGTAGCACTTGCTTGAAGTTACATTTTGAAAGAGCACGTTGCTGAAGATCTCAGCATCCAGCTGATGCTCAGCCCCAGTTTATTGAGATGAATCTAAATGCACAGAATGAGCTGCAAGAATCAAAAATTAAGTTTGCGCAGCTAGATCTCTGTGTTCTTGACACATCCTTCCACTCCAGTATGGAAGAATGAAGGGAATAAACCTACCTTAATGCAGTTTCAGAGCAAAGGTTTTATTAAAATTAGATGGTGCTTGAGTGAAAGTGTCAAAAAGTTCCTTCTATCTCCTTATTGCCTTCTGAGATAGATGGTTCAACGTTGTCAAAGCTAAACAGGACACCAGGCAACTTGGCTGATGTGTATTCAGTATCTCCTCTTTTTGAAACACCCTAAACATCAGGGCAGTTGAGCTGTTCGGCAGACTTTCCTTTTGAATCCCCTCTGGAAAAGGCATGCAGAGCAATTAGGAAATAAACTATCCTTAGAAGCTACTAAGGGCGCAATCTTAAACAGCGCCGGATTGGCGAGGCCGACGGGCCAGCGCCATCTCCGATGCTGTTTAGGAGAGGCTGGAGCCTCCCCGCGGCAAGGGAGCGTGTGCTCCTCGGATCTGCACCGGCTAAAGAGCGGGTGCAGATCCGAGGAGACTGTGCGGCCCAAATCGGGGCTCAGCGGCCTCGCTGATGGGCTTAGGATGTAGCCAGCGGCATCATTCACCCGGTATGCTGGGCGGGACTTAGCTTTGAGCGGCAGTCCGCCCGTTGCGTCACGCCGCGTTCCGTCGCTTTCCCGCCCACCGGGAAAGCGGCGGAATGCGGTGGAACGCAACGGGCAGGCTGCCGCTCAAAGGTAAGTCCCGCCCAGCGTACCGGGTGAATGACGCCGCTGGATGTAGCTGTACGGCCACCTCCCAAGCCCGCCCACATCACGCCCAAGTCACGCCCCTCCCTCCCTCCCTCCCTCCCTCCCATCCCCGTGCCGCCTCAGCACGGAGCCTTCCTCGCGCCGACCAGCTTCAGTCAGTGCAAAAGAGGCTCAGCGCAGGCACAGCAGGGCCCAGTGCTGCCCGCAGCGCCGGTCCTGTTGCCTTAGCGCCGATGAGGGGGTTCCGATCAGTACTCCTGCATCGGTGCTAAGGGCGCAGCATCAGCACAACCCCGTTGCGCTGGGTTTAGGATTGCGCTGTAAGTTTCCTTTTTAAAAGTCTGCTTTTTTTAAATAAGGCAAATTGCACAAACTCTAAACCCTCTACTTCCTTGCATGATGTTTTAATAAAGAAATACGCGCTGCTTGGAAAAAACAAATTGCTCAGTTTGACAGGGAACCGTGATTATGATTGATACAGATGATACTGCGTAATGTGGACTGAGTAATGTTTCGCCAAATCCTGCATTATGTTCATGGTGCAAATATAAGGATGAGAAAAATGCTTTATTTTTGGCATGCATGGGAATGCACGTGGCTAGGACTGATTGTCATGGTCGGCTCCACTTTCACCTGGTGTGTGATTGCACAACAATGTGCAAACCAGAACCTAGGCATGCAAAATTATATGAATGTAGGCTATGTGTGCGTGGTTCTTGCAAGAAGCAGTGTTACCAATTGTGGGACATGACACCCAGGCATTGCAACTCCCTCCCTCAAGAGGCTCATCATCCCACCCCTCCTCTTTTAGCCAAATTTATTGCTGCATTCTCAGGAAAGCAGCAGGCTCAGGCATCACAACGACGGCACTTCCAACCATGACATCACCTCCAGGGTGTCCCAGACAGATTGTCATTCTAAAAAGTGGGTCCCGGTGCTAAAACATTTGAGAACCACTGCTTTACAGTGTCCCTTGTGCCAGCCAAACTTGGCTGGCCTAACTGTGCTGGCCTAAATCCTAATTTAGGATTGCGCCCTGAGAGAACTATGCTGAGAATGAATCTAGCCCTACACTTTCCTGACGGCCTTGGAGCATTCCACAGGTCACTGGGCCTCTCTGTGGAAGTCTGTGGAGCACCTTGCATTTACGGCATCTCTTAAGGTGGTATAAAATTATAATTGATTTGTGGTTCCCATTAAACCGTCCTCTGGTAACAAGTTTAAAATTGATTACAAGCTCCTTTGAGACGTATAAAAAATACAACATTAAAACACATTCAATCCTGCCTCTGAGTCCATGCGTTTAGTTTCAGAAATGTGAATTTCCAGGCTGCATTTCGATGAAACCCGTGTTAACTCAGCAGGTGACATAATAAATAACTCGGTAATCAGTATTTTCCCTGTCATCTTTTGGAACCATAAACTACTTATTGTTGGATTTTACTTCCATGGCTCGAGCAAATATTAATGTATGTACAGTAACTTGTAAAACATCTAGTTATTATTCTGCCCATATTAGCTCTTTCATACTAATGATTTATTTTTCATTTTCTCCAGGTTATAGACTTGCAGCTAACTGGAATTGATTTACTAGCGGGGATTCTGCAGTAAATGGCTGCTCTCAGATTGCTACAGCGGAAAAGAGACTCGCCAACAGAATGAGCCCAATAAATTGGGCTGAGTGAGGGCGCTGCCTCGACGAGGATGAAATCAATGGGAGGTTCTTGTCGTGCGAAGAGCCTTTCAAGAGTTCTCTGACTGGCTCGCGATTCGGAGGCAAGCTCCATTTCATCCATTCATTCCCCTGGTTCCTTGCTTTCCTCTCACCCTCCCCACCAAGTGGATACAAATCAGATCTCTTCGACCACCGCTGTTCAACTGATGTGGGACCATGGCCTTTCCAAGATCCATGTGGCTGAACTGCGTGTGGAGAGCGATGCTGGTCCGCCTGTTGCACATGGGCTTGGACGCCACATTCACCCTTTGCGTCCTGGGATTCTTGCTTCACGCGGCCGCCGTGTCCTCCCAAAAATTGGATGATACCGACCCGGTGGTGACCACCAGCTTTGGAAAGGTCCGCGGGATGAAGAAGGAACTGAACAATGAAATTTTGGGGCCGGTCATTCAGTTCCTCGGGGTTCCTTATGCCGCCGCGCCTGTTGGGGAGCGTCGATTTCAGCCTCCAGAACCGCCGTCGCCCTGGCCAGATATCAAGAACGCCACGCAGTTTGCTCCAGTCTGTCCTCAGAACATTATAGAGGGCAGGCTGCCGGAAGTCATGCTTCCTGTCTGGTTTACTAATAACTTGGATATAGTTTCGACCTACGTCCAGGATCAGAATGAAGACTGCCTCTATTTGAATATATATGTCCCAACTGAAGATGGTGAGTTGCTTACAGGAGAAGCAGGGCAATCTTTTTTTTCTTTCTTCCCGATTTGAAGTTTTTTGACTCTTAAATCATGTGTACTGATAGCCAGCACGGCTTTTTTGTTTGCATGCCGGCATTTTTTAATTTACATCTATGCATGTGGCTTTTCTATGTATGCATCAGTTCTTAGCCTCTACAGCCCCCTTTCCCCCTTGATCATTTTCTTTGTCCTTCAGCACGTGTATTTGTTAGGTCAAAATTGGTGCCTAATTCTCATTCCCACCCATTGACTTCTGGGAAAGATGCATCAACATCTGGATCCATTGCATGGGTAGGCAAATGAAGTTGGGACTCTTCTGCACTTAACCAGAATTGTACTTAAGAACATCTGCAGGCCATTCTTGAAGCTAGCTAGTGGTATTGCATGCTCCTACTGTCTGTCATGGAGCTCCATGTTATTTTCTAGTCTTCTATTCATTTTTCAGTCAAAAGAATATCCAAGGAATGTGCCAGAAAACCCGGCAAGAAAATATGTAGAAAAGGAGGTATGTATAAAGTGGACACAAAATGAAACCTGATTTGGAAAAATAAAATCACAGCTATTTAAAACCATACAGAGGAAGAACATTTAAAAAGAATATTAGTCTGCTTTTGTTAATGATTGAAGTGCAGGAGGAAGGAATCGCTGGTGATTAATGAACTTGCAACCCAGCTAAAGAAGGGGCAGCTTGAAAACCAGGGAATGAAAGGAGCATAGTTTTTCTCCCTGAAGTCTGCAGGCTGAATCTTTCTCCCTTATTGTCTTGTACTGGCAGATTTGAGCGTTTGTTTGCACATTGGCTGGGAAGTTTAGAGGTGCAGTGCTGAACTATGGTTGGCATTTTTCTTACATGGACCTAGTGATGTGTCATAGTGTCTGGTGAGTGGTAGCTTTGGGAGTCAATACAAAATGCGACGGACTTCTGCAATCGCGGGGGGGAGGGGAGAAAACCCACTGAAAATGCTGCAGTGGACCCTAAGCAGTATCACTGACATGTCGTTTGCCAATTTAGTTGGTGGAATGATTGGGAAAAAAAAAAGATTTATTTTCTAAAAATAACGCTGGAATTCTATGGAGTTGTGTTAGTTTATTTTAATTATTTTATATTTATATAGCATAGATATAGCCCTTTATGCCAGACTTTATTATTGCCAGTGGTATGCAGTTATATTCCTGAACCTGCACAATGGAAACGTTGTCTGGATACTGACCAAAACAGTTATTACTTATAGAGATCTGGTGATTGCAGGGAGGAGTTAGATGGGATCCTGGAGCCAGTGTTTCCCTCCTTCACCCTGATTGGCGGGTCTACCCAGGATTGGTGGTTCTACCTTCCTTCACCCTGATTGGGGGGTTCTACCCAGGACCAAAAAGAGGACATGAAGACAAAGCTGGGCAGAGAGAAACCATTCTCAAAAGCCTCCCTTCCCAGTTGCACTGAGAATTCTCAAAGCCTCTTCCGTAGCATATCGTCAAGGGTCCAGGAGCACTGGGAGAAAGTGGTGTCTGAGTTCGGCCAACGACCAACAGATCAAGTGGTAACATTTGACAGTAGTTTATGAAAACACCAAGGGGATGGGTGGGTTGACTGGACAATACAAAGAATAGGACAAGGAGACTGGAAATTGGCTTAGGCATTGGAAGTGCACAGATGTGGGTCATAGCAAAAATACAGGCAGCTGATTATGGTGATGTCAGATTGGTTGGCGAATGCCAGCCCCAACCCGTGGACTGGTTAGAGACTCTTGTTTTTGGTGTACCTAGGCAATGAAGATAAGCAACCCGCAAATTCTATCAAATAAATGCTGGTGTCCACCCCTGAAATCTCAGACTGAATTTTGATCCTCAAAATGCAGGTGGATGATTTTTCCACAGGTTGTAGCAGAAGGAGAATTAGAACACAATCCTAACCTGGAGTTAGGCCGGCTCCGTTAGGCCAGCAAAGTTCGGCCGGCACCAGGGCCACCATAAAGCATGTTTGGGACACTCTTGGAGTCAGGGGGGAAGGCACATATCTGTGTGCTGGCCTTTCTGGCTCCAAGAGTGGTCCAGACATACTTCATGGTGTTCCTTGTGTTCCGGACAAACTTTGCCGGGCGAACTCTAGACTAGGATTGCGTTCTTAATTTCCCTCTTTGAGCCTCAAACCACTTAGATAATTTGGTCAGATAGGCTTTTCTGAAAGAAATAAAATCATCCCACTGTGATCTAAAAAACCAACTTATTTAATGAACTGAGAATGTGCATAAATTTTTCTACACTATTTATATCAAAACTGCAATTTATTTATTTTTAATGGGCTTACTGCTTGTAGTTCTTTCTATACATCCAGCAGTTTTTGAAAAGTTTTGTAGTTAAGCACCTATACTTTTTCATCACTGAAATCTGGAGGCTTCCATTCTTGGTTTTTTTCTTTCTTTCCTGTGCTTTCATCTTTACGGTGTCCCTTGCGCTGGCCAAACTTTGCTGGCTTAGTTTATGCCAGCCTAACTCAGTTTAGGATTGCGCCCTAAAACTTTGGCAAGACTGGAGAACTTGACAAAAATATTTTTGACAGTGTTTGCAGTGTGTATTAAACTGGCACTATACATTTTTTATTTGCACGTTTACATAATAAACAGAAATGAAAAGATCTTCCTTTTTAAGATACTGTAGCTTTAAATTTGCCACCAAAAACATTCATTTACAATGTTAACTTACAATGTGGTCCATTTGGAAAGGGGACTATTGGGGTTGGGTCAATTCAAATGTTCAGAAAAAGCATGTTACATGTGAGAATTTTATCACTTCAGAATCTTGACAGAAGTTTGCATAGTTGAAATAGGAATGTTTCTCCATTCAAAGCCTTCTCTTTCTTGTAGACTAGCTGTCTGTGTATGAGCAAAATGCAATCCCTACATGTTGCAATTTAAGGATTTGGAAATCTGGAACCATCTATGAGAAGATCAGGGTTTGGCAGATTAGGATTGAAATGTATGCAAGGGTGCAATCCCAACTGGAGTTAGGCCAGCACAGTTAGGCCAGCAAAGTTTGGCCGGCACCAGGGACACCGTAAAGCACATTTAGACCACTCTGGCAGTCAGGGAGGATTGTGCACATCTGTGTGCTGGCCTCTTTGACTCAATGGTCCAGACATGCTTTATGGTGTCCCTTGTGCCAGCCAAACTTTGCTGGCCTAACTGTGCTGGCCTAATTCCTTAGGACTGCGCTCCAGGTTTGCTTACCTAATTGAGAGCGCAATCTTAAACAGGAGTTAGGCTGGCATAAGCTAAGCCAGCAAAGTTTGGCTGGCTCAAGGGCCACCATAAAACGTGTTTGGACCACTCTCAGAGTCAGGGATGATGGCTCACGTCTGTGTGCTGGCTTCTCTGACTCCAAGAGTGGTCCAAACATACTATACGGTGTCCCTTGTGCTGGCCAAACTTTGCTGGCTTAGTTTATGCCAGCCTAACTCAGCTTAGGGGTGCGCCCTTAAACTTTCTTTACTAGTGTATTGAAATGTGTTGGGTATAAACTACCTGGCAGATGAAATTGTACTGCTCGGTATACTTATGAAATCTCTGAGAACTTAAATGACCCAGTTATATTTAACCAATAATTAGTGTACAGATGGGCAACTTCTTCTGTGGTTGTCAAGGGAATGGTGTGCACAGTTTGAAGGTTCACTGTTTGAAAAGGGGCGAGTGTGAAAAAAGCTTGGAATCCGGGATTGGGAATGTTACAGGGGATGCCTTCCTAGCTTGAGATACCCAGTGACAGGCTTGCAAAAGCAGTGGGAAGGCAATGAGAAACGCCTCATTTTCAAAACTCCTCATTTCAAAGGGAATTCCTTTTCTCCCCTTAAAAGGCTACTGTACCTTTAAGAGCATTCAGGCTTATTGCAAGCGTTTTAGTTGTGGTGCCAAAGTGAATGACTAGCAACAGTCTGAATGAATAAGAGAGGTTAGGTGCAAGGGAGGGAAAGAACAGTGGGTTTTTTTGGACCTCCCTCTTTTTGCACACAGCTACCCTCGTGTTGCCTAAAGGTACTCACAAGGTCCAAATTCAGCTGTGCATGCCCTCAGTTGCACCTGCAATTCCTTATTCAAGCTGTTGTAGCACTCAGGAGGTTGCTGGACTGGGGCTTCTTGCCTGGCCACAGCACCTGTCAGGTCCCATCATCTCTCTGACAGGTAGCCCATGACTTCTGATCACATCCAGCCTCTTTTAAAGCTTCCTTTGTGAACTGGGCCCCCCTCCACTTTTTACAGACATGCACAAATCTGGCCTAGAAGTTGAACTTTGGACCTCTGTTGAGTTGAGCTTGGCTCAGGGGGCATTCCTAACCTGGAGTTAGGCCAGCACAGTTAGGTCAACAAAGTTTGGCCAGCACAAGGGACACTGTAAAGTATGTTTGGACCACTCTTGGACTCAGAGAGGCCAGCACACAGATGTGCGCCGTCCTCCCTGACTCCTAGAGTGGTCCAAAAGCACTTTATGGTTGCCCTTGTGCTGGCCATACTTTGCTGACCTAACTGTGCCAACCTAACTCCAGGTTAGGATTGCACTCCCAGTCTCTTAATAGACTTCTGTGTACTTTGCAAGAGCGATAATAAATTAGATTTATTTCCCTAAAACTTAATTTTGTTCAGACCTCTTCCTTACAGTTGGCTTTGTGAAGATGTCATTTATTAACTCCCAGTATTGCAGATGACCAAATGGATGTGCACCAGGGGAAATTAGGGGGTTCCTCTGAATAACACCGTCTTGCGCTCCCATATCTCCTTCGGATGAGAATAACTGCAGTAATTTACATGCTTTGACTAACGTGCAGTGCAGCAGTGGCTGTTCTGCTGTTCATCAAGCATGTGTAATTAGCTGAGTGACTTTCGCCGTCTATTACTAGGCATTGATTTTACATAGTCATAAATAAAGATGCAGAGTTCCATCTCTCTTGAATGTACAAAAGCTTACCCGACTTTGAAAGAAAACCAAACCAATAACAGGGAAATGAGAACGTTGAAAAATTTGGGTGGGGTAGTTGACACGGTTATTGGGTGTTGAACTGTCTTTGAAACTTCCTTTGAACTTTGAAACTTTCCAATGGTGTCTACATTGATTGTGATCCCAAGCCTAGGCATATCTACTAGAAGTATGTCCCACTGTAGTCAATGGGGCTTGCTCCCAGGTAAGTGTGGATAGGATTGCAGCCTGTGTCTCCACAGGTCTGACCCAATTGGTTAATGAACTTTTTCATCTTGAAAGGAAGGCTTTTTGGAGGGGGCACCCATAATGTTTAATAAAAGGTCCTACTGATCACCTTTCTTGATCTCTGTTCATAATCCTGGTGTTCGTGCTAGTCATGTGGGCTACTGGTACCCAAAGGTGGTGGGCTACTGGTACCGGGTGCAAGGGAGTGGCAACAGGATGCAACAGGATCTTGTTGTTTCATGCCTCCCTAGGGCACCTGGTGGGCCGCTGTGAGATACAGGAAGCTGGACTAGATGGGCCTTTGGCCTGATCCAGAAGGGCTCTTCTTATGTTCTTATGTTCTTATATGTTCTTATGTTCCCTTCTTCTGCTGGGTGCCATGTTTTTTAAATTTCTTTTTTTATCAACAAGATACCAGAGTGATAGCCGGTATCATTTTGCCGTCACTCTGAGTTGACTTCAGATGTCATATCAGTGTGAAGCCAAGTAAGAGAGAAGGTAATGCTTCTTCTCTTTCTCTGATGTCCTGTGGATATGACACTCTATACAGGTCTCTCTCTCTCTCTCTCTCTCTCTCTCTCTCTCTCACACACACACACACACACACTCCACATTTTAAAAAATGGCACCCAGAAGCAATGGGGAATGTGACTGCTGCCATGCTAGGCAAACACTTCATCCTTATTCATTGGCTTCCCAGAAATTGCCAGAAGGGCCCCCATTCTCCGTCTGTGTCTAGGACAGCAACAGTATCATTTTGGCTTAGTCCTGCTTCTACTACCAAAATTATTCTATTTTATTTTAAATAGAATTTCCGAAATTGTAGAGGGGAGAGGAAAAAAAATATCATTAAAGATAAGTGTCCTGTTCCAGCAATCTTAAGTGGAAAGGCCAACTTTACACTGGCATGACTCTGTGCACAGTCTCTGTTGGGATGGCTGGAAAGGCTTTTTTATGGTGGCCTGCGGCCAATTTGGATCTGGCTGTTCCTGAGAGTAGGCTAGCCATTCACCCGCTCAGTGGGACCAAATGAGCACGCTTGTTGCGGCCACCCTATAATCAGGGATATCCATAATTTCAATTATTAAATCTGGAGCTGGAAAACAGATAATTAAATCTTCATGATCATTACAGTTCCTCATTTTCAATTTTTCATTAAGACTGGGCATGACAATTACTTCCATTCTGTGTCTACAAAACATCTTGCCCTCGTTCATCTCTTTTGAAAACATGATTGCTGTCCCTCTTGGCTGTTTTCCCCCAGCACACACACACACACACACACACACACACACACAGAAGGGTTGATTAGGATTGATTGAAGTTTGTTCAGAGACATAGTTTTTGCCTTCATATGCAACACTTTGTTTCATGTTCATTTCTTAAAAGAAACAACTCATCATCATCCTCATCATCATCCTTACACCAAAAAAAATAGAGAAGCTGGCCATAGTAAGTTATCTTTTTCTTTTTTTTTTGGGAGGGGTCATTTTTCTGCATCCCCATACAGGACCTTTGTGTGCATCTTCCAGTGCATACGGGGCTCACAGCCCAATCCTTTGCAAGTCTGTCCAGAAGTAAATCCCATTATAGTCAATGGGGTTTACTCCCAGATAAGTGTGAATTGAACTGGAGCCTCAGAATGGGGATGTAAGAATGTAGCACATTTAAAAAGAGCAGTTAGAAACTGGTATGAATTCTGTAAATAGTTTGAATAGAAAAAGAATTTTAATTCTTTTTAAAAAAATGTTGAATGTGTCTTTGCTGGCATCAAATTACATGATGTCATTATAATTCCATTTTTTTAAAAACAACAACAACATTGTTGTTGGCCAGATGGAGCTCATTTCCAATGGGGAGTCTACTTGGCCAAGCTGGTCACTAGTCCTCTAGTACTGTGGGCAATGATAGCACTCAAAGGACCATTAAGGGATGGATGAAAGATGTTATGGGGGGCTGAACAGAACAGTTTGCTGTAGGGCTCTCAGCAACTTGGCCTTCTTGGTTGCAAAAGTCTCTCCTTTGGAAGGTACCTCTCACTTCTTCCTGATGGACTTCTCAGTGCCTGATGGAAAACTGTCCTTATTCAGTGTGTCTTCAGAAGTTATTGCTCTTAACTTGCATGGTTTTGATGAGATTTGCTGGTTTAGGTGTTGATATTAGTCCTTTTTTGTAAAAGCGGTATATAAATACTAGTGATTGATTGATTGATTGATTTTTGGCTGTTTGAGATTCTGTTGGGATACTGAAGGAAGTCCCTGGAAATTTATAGGCCTGAATGGGGAAAGGCCTAACACTAGTGCTGAGTAGTAGGGGGTAAAGTGCTGAGTCATTCAGGCCTAGCAGACCAGCAGTAAAGTGCTGAGTCATTCTGACTCAGCTTCAGCCTGGGGATGAGATCATCTGCTCTCTGATTGGATGCTGGGGACTATTTAATCAAGACCAGAAACACCTGAGGTTAGTTGTGGGAGATGTAAGTTGCTGGAGTTGTTGGAGTAGGTTTGCTGTTCTTTGCTGCAAGAAGCCTTCTTCTGAGAATATAGAAGTTCTTGCTACCCTAATCTCTGTTGTCTGAGTGATTCCTTGCTGGAGCTCTGCGACCTTGAAGCCTTTCCAAGCCTCACAGCTGTAAGCTGCTTCTGCACTATCATCAGATTCTATTTGTTGTGATGGTGTTGAAGGTTTTTTTTCCCATTTTTCTTTTCTTTTTGAGAGTCATTTCAGGATAGACAATTGCACTGTAACTTTTGGAAACAAAATAAAATATGGATGCAGTTTCTGGTAATACTGTGATTGGCAAACATTGGAACTGTTTTGTTAATATAAGGCAACTGTTTTTAATCTGCATGGACACAAATTTGGGGGAAATGGTAACAGAGGGGGGAAACAGAGGAAAGGAGAGCAATGGTTAATGCAAGGGCAGTAGAAGTAGAGGGAACAGTAAATTGGGTTGTTTTTGTGTGCCGGTCTTTGAGAATTTTGACAATATCCTGAATATAAGAAGAGCACCACTGGATCAGGCCAAAAGCCAATTAAATCCAGCATCCTGTATCTCACAGCAGCCTCAGGGTTAACACAAGCCAACTAGATACTTGCATCTCCTTGCCACTCCCCTGCATGTGGCATTCTGAAGTAGCCTACTTCTACAATAAGGAGGTTGTACTACCCATCATGACCTGTCGCCTGCGATGGATGGACTGTCCAATCCCCTTTTAAAGACACCCAGGCCAGATAAAATCCCGACCTCCTGTGGCAAGGAGTTCCACAGATTTAATTACCCACTGGGTAAAAATAACAATCCTTTTATCTGTTCTCCCAACACAGTTGAATGTAAATACAGATATTCGGTATCCAAAGAAAAATCAGTGTCTTTGTTATGGGTTATAACACCTCCCCCTTCCCATGATATTTAGAAAAGTAAATGTTTAGCCAAACTCCAAATTCAAGTCCACAAGCAGAAAATTAGAATACAGATTGTCATCAGATAGGTGTACAACATGGGTCTATTGTACAGTTCAAATAGATTCAGAACCTAGTTCATAAACTCAGAATATCTCCTCCCATTGGATGACTGGCAGAGGCACATGGGTCTTGTTTCGTTTTTTATTTATCTCTTGTGCCTACTTTTCTGCACAGATTCCAGATAACATTTGGCCAAAATAATTCATTATTCAGAGCCACGTTATGACTGCAAACAGCGAAGGGGGAAGCTGTTGACTGCTGTTTTACTACAGAAAATGAACCCAGATATAGAAAATCTGGAGTCCCTCCAGAACAGCCTTGGCCCTGTCTCCTTATCAGTCATGGCCTCAAAATAAGCCGAGCTCTTTTATTAATGGGCTGGAAGGCAATACAAGAGTACAGATGGACTGGGGCTGTCTACTACTCCGATAACTTAAAGACACCCTGTGTAACTTGCACCAATGTTGGAAGCCCAGTGCTGAGCTACCGGAGAAATGCTGAATGCCTCCACCAGGTACTCCTCCTGCTTGATTTCAGCGGGAGACAAAAGCACAAGTGTCCTGTAACACCTGTTCGTTGGCTGAGTTTTTGGTGCAGAAATGCAACCAGGTGGAAGTATTCCTTTCCTGTCATCGTTTGAAAGCGAGAGGGGACGGCTCAGCAACGTTTCCGATTTCATGGAGACAACCAAGTAATTGTAAAACGTGGCTGGTTAACTAGCTTGGAGCACTGCACGGTGGTTTTCTGCAAGTTCTTCTGCATGTCAATCACTCTGCCTTGCAGTGGCGGTCCGACCATTGTTGAAGGGGAGGGAAATGCTCCAAGCGCCACGCTGGTGGAGCGGGGGGGGGGGAAGGAGCTGTGACTAGGAGGCTCACCTTTCATAGAGGCAAGCTGCCTGCGCAGGGTTTGGCCTTCCCACCAGACTTGCTTTTGAACGGCTCTAAAATTGGAGCTTGGCATGATGTTACAAATTAAGGGTGCAATCCTAACCTGGAGTTAGACCAGCACAGTTAGGCCAGTAACGTTTGGCCGGCACAAGGGAAACGTAAAGCTCATTTGGACCACTCTCGGAGTCAGAGGGGATGGTGCACGTCTGTGTGCTGGCCTCTGTGACTCTGAGAGCTGTCCAAACATACTTTACGGTCAGTGGTGTCATCTACTCACCAGTAGACGGTACGCTGGGCGGGACTTAGCGTAAGTAAGTTGGTAACAGTAACAGTAACTTACTGCTACCGGGTGCAAGGGAGTGGCAACAGGATGCAAGCATCTTGTTGTCTCATGCCTCCCTGGGGCATCTGGTGGGCCGCTGTGAGATACAGGAAGCTGGACTAGATGTAATGGGCCTTTGGCCTGATCCAGCAGGGCTCTTCTTATGTTCTTATGTTCTCGACAGCCCGTCCACTCACTTCTGCTTTCTTTGCGCTCCCCGCGCGGCTTTCCCTCGCCTCGGAGGGAGCGCCTGCTCGCCGGGGGGGGGGGCGCCAGGTGCCTGGGCGAGCAGGTGCCCCCTCCGAGGTGAGGGAAAGCCGCGCGGGGAGCGTGAAGAAAGCGGAAGTGAGTGGACGGGCTGTCAATCATGCTAAGTCCCACCCAGCGTACCGTCTACTGGTGAGTAGATGACACCACTGTTTACGGTGTCCCTCGTGCCCGCCAATCTTTGCTGGTCTAACTGTGCTGGCCTAACTCCAGATTAGGATTAAGCCCTTAAAAAAATAGTGAGTGTACGATCAGATCAGTTTATCTACTAGATCAGTTTATGAGTATCATCCTATACAAGTTCATTTGAGAACATAGCCAATGAAATTCAGTGTGACTAACAGTGCAATCCTAACTTCCCACAAGTGTCGCAAATGCACTGTAAAGTGCGTTTGCACCACTCTTGGAGACGTGCTCCATCCTCCCTGTGCCACGGCTGAAGCTGGGTAAGGCCGGCATCCGAAGACTGGCACAGGGGCTTGGGGAGAGTGCGCCTGTGGACGGCCAGGCTCAGGGAGAGGGTGGAGTCAGGACCCGGCATTTACGCCAGATCCTAACCCCAGCTTGGTCGGCCCTTATCTGGGTCATTCAGACCTGAGCCGGCTGTTTTGCTGGTGCAGATCTGAGTAGCCCCATAGGGGTAACTGGGGCTTATCCCAGGGTAAGGTGACCTCCAGCTGCCTCCTAACCTGCGCTGGATACAGCGCAGACCGGCCGGCTGGCCTGTTCCAGCGCAGGTTAGGATTGTGTCTTTAATGTCCGGGTAAAGATTTCGAGAATTGGGCTACAAGAACGTGACGAAAGTAAAACCAATCAACAGTGTGTATATATTGCTTTACCAACAAAAAGCTCACAAAGCGGTTTAAAAAAAATCAAATGGCATACAATCTGAAACAATGCAGAACACCACCAGCAACAGCCACTAGAAAAGACACTGTGCTGGGGTGAAGAGGGACAATTACTCTCCCCCTGCGAAATATAAGAGGAGCACCACTTGGAAAAGTGCCTCTTGCCCAGCTAGCAGGGAAAAACCAACAGTAATTTTACTTTTATTTATATAAAGGTGCATACAAAGCGGTATATAAATATTCTTAATAATAACAATAATGTAGAGTATCATCCATGAATATACTCCTTCCTTTAACTCTGCAAGCTTCAGCTGTATTGCTGTTTGTGATTTTTTTTTTAAGTTAAATAGCAATGGAGAGTTATAAAATCTGTCTGGCACTCAAAAATCAAGTGTCTTAGAGAAGCATTTATCTCTCTCTGTATGACTGAATTATATTCTTATTAAAACTGGGCATAAAACTGAGAGCAATTCCTTTAACTGCAGAAGAAAAAGGACAGCATCTGACCTTATAAACCTGTTCGGAAAAGTTAGCATTTCTAGTATTACCGCACCAAATCCATTATTTAACATGATGCTACCCAGTATTTGCTTTTCTCTCTCACCCAGCCTGTTGATTTTATATTTCTTGGCATCTCTTGATACGCTGTCATGAGCCAGAATGGTCTGGTAAATACGCCGTAGTCTATTATGTTTCCTGACTGTCACAGGGAGAGTTCATGTCATGTTCTGATAACGTTATTTTGCTGCTTAATATTTTCAACCATCATTTAAATCCTGTCTCCATAGCACCTTGATGCATTTTTTTTTCTGATTTTCATTTAATGTGGGAGGAATTATAAAGCCCTCAACAGTTTATTTCCTGATAGCTCGTATTTTCTTATCACACTCCTGTGTCTCATCTTCTATGGTCAGAAGATCTAATTGAATATAGAATATAACTAATCTCACAGTTCTGATTGTGGAAGGGCACAGCAGGAACTTTGCTGTGCTGGCCCCACAATCTCAAGTTCTGTATGTCCTTATTTCTGTGTTTATATGCCACTAAGTCTCATGCCGCTCAATTTTAGAGGATGTCCCCTGGTTCTAGTGTTGTGCAAGGGGGAAAGGAATATCACTCTTTCCATTCCCTGCATAATCATGTCCCCACACGGGCACCTTTTTTTCTA
Source organism: Lerista edwardsae (assembly GCA_029204185.1). Lineage (NCBI taxonomy): Eukaryota > Metazoa > Chordata > Lepidosauria > Squamata > Scincidae > Lerista > Lerista edwardsae. Next base: position 5,369,042 of record JAJKFI010000044.1, on the reverse strand, counting down.
GACCAGTGATACTCAAATGTTTTAACACTGGGACCCACTTTTTATTATGACAATCTGTCCGAGACCCACCGGAAGTGATGTCATCGCCAGAAGTGCCATCACTGTGATGCCAGAGCCAGCTGCTTGTTGCTGATAAGGCAGCAATAAATTGGGTTATTTCTCCCAGCCCAACCCTAAGTAAGGCTGACATAACATGGCTGTATCGTAAAGCCCATTAGGAGGCAGCAGCAGCAAAGTGTAGGCCAAGGGGAGGTTTTCCCCTTGCACCCGCGTAAACCCCAGTCATCCCAGTGGGGCTGCTCGGATCTGCGCCTGCTGGAAGGTGCACATGCACAGGGGTGGCCTGAATTGGGGCTGCCAAGGCTAGGGAGAGGGTTTAGGATTTGGCACTACGTCCGTCCTGTGTCACAACCCCTGTCTCCGCCCATTGCGCCGCTCAGTTATGCTCCCAGCATGCCTCTGGAACGCCCTTGGCAAGGCCCAGCACTGACCGCACGCCGCTGACACTCATCTGGCACAAGGCTGGCACTGCTGGCAGTTGTGGCGGTGCCCGAGCATTGGCACTGCTGCTTGCGCCAGGCCAGCACTGTGACGCTGATGCTGATGTGCTTGATGGCATGTTTGCAACAGCGTTCGGCCGGCACAAGAGTGTAGCGCCGGCGCACCGAGGGTATAGGATTGCGCTCTCAGAAAGGGGAAAAAAAGCCTATTTACAACTTTGACACAAGCAAAACAACCACACAGCCCCCCCCCTTTCCAGCATCCCAACTTCTCATATTTTCAACATGGCTGCACTAGGTGCTTTGCAATTCATCTGAAATTGGCTCGCGACTTACTGGTGGGTCCCAACCCACAGTTTTGGAACCACTGTTCTAGACAGAAGAGCTCCAATCGCTGTAGCCTTTCCTTGTAAGGGAGGTGCCCAGTGGTGGAATCTAAAACAGGAGGATCCGGAACGCTGGGCGAGACTAACCTTGAGTGGCAGCCCATCCGTTCGGATCCTCCGCCTTCCCGCCCGCCGCGCGGGCTGCCCTCCGTGGATGCGCCCCACCGCCACTCACCCACGGCACCCGGCGCACCTCCCACCTGTCCCCCCCAGCGAGCAGGCACCCCCTCCGAGGCAACGAGCGCTTTGCAGTGCCGCGGCCACCACAGAGCCGGGCGAATGGCGGCACGTGGGCGGAGCTAGGCCAGAGTAGCGTTCCACTCACAGGTTAGTCCGGCCCCGCGTTCTGGATCCTCCCGTTCTGGATCCGACCACTGGAGGTGCCCCAGCCCATTAATTGTTCGTTCGCTCTCTTCTGCACTTTCTCCTATTCCACCCTATCTGGTGACATGCCCCGCCTTAGTTATAATTATCAGTTTGGTGCTTCGTATGAACCAAGTAGGCTGGTTTGAAGCTGCAGTGGCTTTCAGCAAGTTGGAAGAGGATCAGATCCCAAATGGCAGGCTGGAGAGGGCAGTATACAGGTGAGCTGGGGCTTGTCTATTCTCCACCCCTCCAACATGCTGATCCATGCTACTGTGTCTGACCATTCCATAGCAAGGTCAGCCCTCTTCAGGGTCCTCCAGACTTGTCTTCCAGTGTTGTGCCCAATTGGCTTTTCCAGAACCAGGTTCCAAGGGAAAAAGCCATGACTGTGGCTTGTATTCCTGCTAATTCTCCCCCCTCACCCAAAGTTGGCAACTGGAGAGCTAACGAACCAGTAGCTTCTCCTGAAGAAGAAATGCATTTCCATCTGCTAGCTAGTTTTTCCCCCAATGCTGAGTGTCAATGGGTGGGGGGACAGCAGGGGATGAGTGGACCCTCCTTCCCTTTCCATGGTGTCCATGCCCAGCAAGCTAACTAGGTGATTGATGCATGCCCCCCCCCCATTCTTTAGTGCTGTTGGTGCTCAACTGGGAGACTGCAGTTGGTGTCAGCCACCAAACCTTGGTAACTGGTCTCCATTGGGCACTGGCAGACTTACCAAGTGATATTGGGTGATTGCAGTAGCAGTGGACATTCTCCATTTTAGCGCATGGGCTCACTTAGGGCACACTCCTAAACTGAGTTAGGCCAGCATAAGCTAAGCCAGCAAAGTTTGGCCAGCACAAGGACCACTGTAAAGTATGTTTGGACTACTCTCAGAGTCAGAGAGTCCAAAACTCTTTATGGTGGCCCTTGTGCTGGCCAAACTTTGCTGGCTTACTTTATGCCAGCCTAACTCCAGTTTAGTTTATGCCAGCATAACTCCAGAGTGCGCTCTTAGATTTTCCAAATGCCTTGCCTCCGACATTACATTGTTGTGAGGGTTGAATGGGTGGGAGAGAGAACCTTAGCTCATTAGAACATAAGAAGAACCGTGCTGGATTAGGCCATAGGTCCATCTAGTTCAGCTTTCCGTATCTCACAGTGGCCCACCAGGTGCCTCAGGGAGCACACAAGACAACCAGATACCGGAATCTTGTTGCCACTCCCTTGCATCTGGAATTCTGAGGTAGCCCACTTCTAAGATTGCACTACCCATCATGGCCTGTAGCCTGTGATGGACTTTTCCTCCAGAAATCCATCCAGTCCTCTTTTAAAGGCACCTAGGCCAGACACCATCACCACCACCAACGGCAAGGAGTTCTACAGATTAATTACTGTGTAAAAAAAGTATTTCCTTTTATATGTTCTTACTCTCCCAACACTCAATTTTAGTGGATGTCCCCTGGTTCTGGTATTGTGAGAGCAAGGGCAGAATACGAATGTAATAAAGAATTAAACACCTTCCTCCTTGTTAGTCAGGCTTCAAAGCCCTGTTCCCAAATCAAGTGAGGAAATGTGTGTGTGTGTGGGGGGGGGGGGGGTGAAGTTCGTGGTGGTGGTGGGGGGAAGGCAAGCAGGGGAATGGTGTTCTGCCAAAAACTCCCTGCTGGGCCTTCCCGAGGCCCTCACTAGGCTGACTAGTTTCCCTTTTAAGCAGCCTCAGAGATAGGCAAGAGGGAGGGGGTTCCTTCACCCACTGGGCCGCCTCTCTTCCAGCAGCCTTGCTTGGATTCACTGGCTGGCCAGACTCCTCCAGACTGCCCTCATCACCGGCTTAGCTCAAGATACCCCAAGTCTAACTTGGCACCACAAAACCCCACCACCAAACAATAGGCAGTCAGCTTGCCTAAGCCACACCTGCCTCCTCCACTCAGTGGCTCCAGGGGCGTGGCAGCCATACAACAACTCTCCAACCAAGGCACCACAGGAACCCACTCACAGTTCCAATAACAAAGTATCCAGTCAGTCCATCCAACAGTTCTTCAGTCAGTCAGTCAGTCCATCCAGCAATCTATCAGTCAATCCACAGCCACTTTCCTTCCTTCCTACACCTGCCCAATGCTAATCACTCTTCAATGATCCATCCAGCACCTACTTGGTGCTAACTTACTGCAGCACCTGTCTCCAACTTTATACTGAGGCAGGCCAATCGGTGTCTGTTGCTGGGCAGGCTCTAGCTCATCAGCCACACCCATCTGCACCTGTGCTAATCTCCCTTTATAGCCAGAGCCCTCATCAGCCTGAAACTGTGTTCCAAAGACCTTGGGGGTTAATCCTGTAATCCCTGGCTGATTTGGACAAGGGACCACTGCTGATACCATTCCCTATCTCCTCAGGGTATCTCCTGCCTTTTCCAATACAAATGGTTCCACCCCAGTCTGTGGCTCCCCACCTACATAAATCCCCTCTCTGTAAGAACAGGATTGGAAGCCCCATATTTGCCCCCAAACACTTAGTTCTGCCCCATTGAAGTTTCAGAATATTCCTCTGTATGTATGTTTTTTTTTTCTTTTTTGCAACTCTTAAGCCAAATTCATTCTGGAAGATAATCAAAAACAAATTTGGCCTCATAATCTCCAGCAGCGCTGCTTGAACTGCCGAGCATATTCATTTTGCTGTTGATGTTTGAAACGGGGCTTGTTCCAGGTTTCTCTTTCTTCCTTTTCTTATTGTTTAAATACCGCCAAGGCCTTTCCTATTGAGCTTTCCTGCTAGTAATACACCCAGTAAGATAATGAACCAAACATTGTCTTGCGCAGCCCTTTTCATCCCTTCCCTATCTGAAGCCATTAGTATCACCTGGCAGTGTTTGCCAAAGACACGAGATAACTTAATGTCACATCTCTGAAATAACCTAAAATGCGAGCTTCCTTTTGTGGAGTCGTCTTTCTGGGAGAGGCAATGCTTGATGGGGGTATTGCTGCCAGACTCTAAATGTGAAAATGCCAGGCATTTCTCATTTCTGTCTTTCCTGAATGAAGTCATGTTTAAATGTTCTTCTTTTTTGGCTCCATAGTATCTTGCTGACGCATCTCAAAAATGCAGTCCTCTACCAACCAGCTAGGGCTTTGCCTAGGGAATAATACTTCTTTCCCAGGTCCTATTACATAGACATAAATATGCTTTAAAGAGAAGGTTGCCTGTTAATCGGTGACAGTCCCTGCCCCATTGGATGACCTGCTGTAATGGAATGGAATGTTTCCAAATATTGTTCCTATGCTTTGTTAATGTCAGCAGTGGTGTCTTGGTTAACATTCCTGTGCTGATGGTTTAGAGAAGGCTATATTGTTACATTGCACCTTGCCTGCTAACTGCCCACTGTGTTCTACACCTTGTTTCTCCAGCTTGGTGATTTCAATGCACATTAGGAATTGTAAGTGGCCGGAGAAGTTGTATTACAATGCAAAGTTCTATGGTCATCCCTGCTAGCAGCCTCTTAAATAAAAGGTAGATTTTCTCTTGGATGCCTGTCTGTTGTGGTTTGATGCAGCCATTCGGTAGAAGAGGCAGGGATCTTTCTTTTTCTGGGGTATACACAAAACTATCAGCCCAATCCCATGAGCTCTTCATGCTGGCAGAGCAGCCAAAAAGTGTGCCCCAATAGTCCACTGGGTGGTTTGTTGTCTGAGCACCAGGAAGGAGTCTGGACCCTTCCTGCACTCTCCGGACTGCTGGCCACTCACTGGAGAAAGTAAACCAGCCGTGGAGGCAGGAGGAAGTGGGTGGGAGGGAGGAAGGGGGAAAGCAGAACTGGTGTGGGAAGGGGGTGGGCTCAGTGGCCAAATCCTGACCCCCTTCCCAGGGCCAATCTGCCTACACGGATCAACTTCGACTTGTGTCAGCTATTGATATGGCGCAGGTCTGAGTTGACCCATAGTGGCTGCTGGGGCTTACCCTAGGGTAAGGGAACAAATATTCTCTTACCCCAAAGCGGCCTCCAGAGGCCAAAACTCACCTACAGGATACAGAAATAGCCACGTTGGCTCCACTATATCACAGCATGGAGAGTTAGGTTTGTGTTGTGAATCTGGATCTTACGCACCAGTGGGGTTTGGGCTATCCTGCATAACTATGCACATTCAGCCATATATGCAGAGACCCCTTTTCTGTCATTCTGCTGAAGGTGTGGACTTGGGGAGTGGGGGTGGAGGCAGGAACTGGGTTTCATATACCCATGCCGAGGCTCATTTGAACTTAGAATAACTTGCGGGCAAACTAAATAAATGGAATAAATGGTTCATCAATGGTATCCTCTCACATTTCTTGTGGCTGTTACCCAAAAGGAGGGTCTCTTGTTTTGCTGTTATTGTCCCCCTCCCCGATCTAAGACATGACTAAAAGCAAATAAATAAATAAATACAGGTGGTCTATTTAACGGATGGTTCAGCATCCGCAGATGTGACTCAGCCCAGGTGCTAGACCAGCACTGGAGGGCCTCACCTGGCCTCCCAGATGCAACCAGAAGCATCTTCCAGTCACGTCTGGGCAGCATGTCTGGGAAGGTGCTTCTGGTCTCGTTTGGTGGTCCTCTGATGGCTCCACCCATGGATTCAATCATCTGTGGGGTATCTGTGGGGTTCTGGGACTGAATCCCCCACAGATGCTGAGGGTCAACCTGTAAACTAATCATGATAATCATCCAGATGAAAATATGTCTATTAAGTAGATCTATATATGGATACAGATACTAATACAAGAATACTAATACAAGAATACTAATACAAGCAGTAATATGAAGCATACCTGCATTCTTCCAGGTGTTTCTAATATCCATTTCCCCATCAAAGGATGTTCCTTCACCTGAACAAACATGTGATCTACTGTGTTAACCCTTAGATTGCTGCTTCACCATTTAGAAAATTGAATAGTGAATCAGATTTAACTAATAGTAGACAAGGAATGTTTGGATCTGAATGTTTGGATCTGAATCATTTAAAAAATTGTTTTTTTTTAAAAAAAAATATATGTTTACTCAAAAAATACTGCAGCTACACCAGTAGTCTACACAGAAACAAGTCCTACAGTACTCAGTTAGAACGCAATCCTAACCTGGAGTTAGGTTGGCATAGTTAGGCAAGCATAGTTTGGCTGGCACAAGGGACACCGTAAAGCATGTTTATGGTGGCCCTTGTGCCAGCCAAACTGTGCCAGCCTAACTCCGCCGGCCTAACTCCAGGTTAGGATTGCGCTCTCAGTCTACTCCCAGGTATGGTAACAAAATATTTTCATCTTAAGCATAATGTAGAAAAAATGTTTGGTCTCTCAAGAATGTTTCTTTAAAACATCACCATATTTCTATTCAGGATTTTTTTAAAAAAAAAATAAACACTTTTTAGTTTTTTTTTATAGTGCCCTTTTTCATAATTTAGCTTGCTGTCAGTTTCAAATAGATTATTTCTGGAAGAATGTAGATCACACTCAATTTGACAACAGTGGAATGGTATCATTTAAACCATGCAAATGTATATTGAATATTTATCATTCTTATGAAAATCTCTACGGATCTTTTTTACAGGATGAGAGGGTAGAGGGGATATTTATCAAATCTGCAGATGACATGCAGTGGTTGGATAGGAGGCGGAGATCAGCTAATACTCTGGAAGACTGAATCAGGATTCTAAATGATCTTGACAGCCTCTATCATTGGGCCTGTACCAACAAGACGAAATCCAATAGAGATGAATGGGAAGCCCTGCACATAGGTACAAAATGTCAGAAGCATGAGTATAGGATGGGAGAGTCCTGACTTGGCAGCCACATACATGTGAAAAGGATCTAGGTGTCCTAGAGGCTGACATGCCTGCTCCCATATCCAGCCCAGGGCTTGAATGTGCTGACGTGCTACCTGAGAAACCGGGAAAATATTCCCCTTCTCCCAGGTAGCACGCAGCAGCCCGATGGGGCTACTTGGAGGTGCATGGCCAAAATTGGAGGCACAGCTCTGAGTGGCAGAGGGTGCAATCCTAATCTGGAGTTAGGCCAGCACAGCTAGGCCAGCACAGTTTGGCTGGCACAAGAGACACAGTAATGTATGTTCGGACCACTCTGGGAGTCAGAGAGGCCAGCACACAGACGTGCGCCATCCTCCCTGACTCCAAGAGTGGTCCAAATGTGCTTTATGGTGGCCCTTGTGCCAGCCAAACTTTGCTGGCCTAACTGTGCCAGCCAAACTCCAGGTTAGGAGTGTGCCCTGAATCAGGGCCGCCCAGGTTAGGAACAGATGTTAGGATCCGGCCGAAAGACCAGAGCCCCCCTCCTTCCTGGGCCAGCCCACCCACGGCCCGTCCGCACTCCACCCTCCCCTACTATACCCCGTCCAGCCTTTCCCCCGCCCCTTTCTGCCACATGCCTGGAGTCCCTGTGCCTGGAGTCCCTTACAAGGCCAGTCTTACATCTGGGTTTCCAGGCATAGCTCTGCAAGGCCAGCCCATGTCTGTGCACCGGCTGATCCCTTCTAAAATGGTACAAACGTGCTTTATGGTATATTTGTGACAGCCGGAGGCCGGCACAAGAGACTTGTGACAGCCTTTCCGCCAGTTAGGATTGCACGGACCACAAGCTAAGCAAAGCCAGCAGTGCAATACAGCTGCAAGGCAAGCAAGCAAGCTAATGCAATTTGGGGCCTCATTGTATAAACGCATAGTCCAGATCACAAGAAGCAGTACCTGTTGCGGATTGCGTACTGGCCACGCTTGCACTCGGTCCATTGCGGGCCACGGAGTGCACAGTCGTATTAGGACTTGGGGGAGGCACGATGATGTCACACGCCATTGCCAACAGCTTCCAGATTGGCTGGATTTCGGGCCAATAGAAGCTAAAGGAGGGTGGGAATCTGCTGGCAATGTGGCAAATTTGCCTGCTGTCTTATAGGCCTGGCTAGCTCATGGACTGCCTCCTGTACTCCCACGGACCAGCTGAGAGAACCACGTCAAAGTAATAGTCCTTTCCTTGTGATGGATGAAGGTGTGGTTTCTGGGCAGAGGTCAGCAGGCACACTGTGGGGGACACACAAAAATTGATTCACTGCTCCCCATTCAGGAAATGTTGTATCATAGTAAGAACATAAGAACATAAGAAGAGCCCTGCTGGATCAGGCCAAAGGCCCATCTAGTACAGCTTCCTGTATCTCACAGTGGCCCACCAGGTGCCCCAGGGAGGCACGAGACAACAAGATGCCTGGATCCTGTCGCCACTCCCTTGCACCCGGTACTCTGAAGTAGCCTACTACTAATTAAGGAGGTTACAACCCATCATGGCCTATAGCCCACGATGGACTTTTCTTCCAGAAATCCATCCAATAGTGGTAGGAAAGGGCTCACGTCTCAACTCTTCAATGTTATTTCAATTAGCCTTCTTAGTAATGGAAGTGAGGGGAGGAGTTAGATGAAATCATATGACATTAATAAATGTATATCCTTCCTGTAGTGACAAGTATCCCTATATGACATTTTATCAATTTTCTAAGAGGCTTCTTGTAAGTGACTGTTCGCTTAAAATCAGGTATTTATGCAATTACTGTAATTATACCTATGCATCTGCTGTGATGTACCTATAATTATTTCATTAAAAATGCAATTATAACTTAATTGTAGGTGATAATGATATATTTGAAGCACATTGCAAAATCCTTAATAAGTCAGTGTGGATGAATCTGGTACCGTTCTGAAGCACAGTACATTATTTTAATGGAAATGTCAGAATTTGTACAGTCTGTGAATTGGCTGCAAAAATTGATGTGAAGATCACAAACCTTTTTTTTCTTTTTTTCCCCTCCTTCCCCCCCCCCCAAAAAAACAAACTTTGCTGGCCTAACTGTGCCAGCCTAACTCCAGGTTAGTAGTTATAATATTAGAACAATGCAAATGACAAGACAGATACACACGCTTACAAAAGAAGGATAAACAAAGTTTATAAGAAGAATGGAAACCACTGCAGTGCCACAAGTATTCCTCCCCGCCCGCCCCAAAGCTCTGAAAATTTATATTTTATTGATTTATCTTAGTTCAGGCTAAGATTGCAGTGACAAAGTGCTTCAATTTCCAGAGTTGCCCTGGAGGACTGAGACAATTTACAATCATTTCTGTAGGAAAATTACTGCCTCGTGATATTGACCAACACAATTGTATGTAGCCTTGGTGAACAAATATGAGGGAAAAAAGAGCAGCTTTTTTAAAGGATACCTCCTTCCTTATAATGGCCACTGTCAAGTCTTATTCCAACACTCTAGAATTACTATGCTGGATAAAGAAGGACAGGCATATATGAAAATACTACTCCCTTGCTCACTCATTTATTTATTTGGGAGCACTGTCCACCTGCATCCACTATCCACCACCAGAATAGGCAGTCAAGTCTTTTCATGCTGTAGATTTGAGGGCACAAACCTAACCTGGAGTGAGGATGGCACAGTTAGACCAGCAAAGTTTGGCTGGCACAAGGGACATCATAAAGTGCATTTGGACCACTCTCGGAGTCAGGGAGGATGGCACATGGTTGAGTACTAGCTTCTCTGACTCCAAGAGTGGTCCAAACATCCTTGACGGTGTCCCTCATGCCAGCCAAACTTTGCTGGCCTAACTGTGCAGGCCTAACTCCAGGATAGGATTGCACCCTAAATTTCCTACAATTCAAGGCAGGAGGTGCCAACCTCAAGAGAAGCTGATTCAGGAGTTTCTTCATTCATTGAGTTACAGTAAAGGAGGACAAGATACCCCAAAATCAATATATTCCTTTTGTCATGTCCTCCATTTTTCTTGCATATCTAACATTTTGGGATGTGGTGTCCTCCTGTATGGCTATGACTTCTGGTCACCCAGACTATACCAACGTTCTGCACTTCAGAAATTCAGGGAAGATATTTCCCACCCCAGCCCCCATTGCCATTAAAAAAAGAAGGGTGGATAAACCCAGCAAGCCCAAATAAGTCCCACAGAACTCTTCCCTCCGGTTGATGAGGTTTTCTTGCTGCCTTGGCATGTTTCCTTAAATCACGTTGGCATCCAGAGTTGCTCGCAGCGCCGGTACAAGCATCCACAAAGAGGCAACGGAGTGTTTTCCTCAAAAACTCCAAAGAGATTGGATGCCTGCCAAGAAAGCAGGATAAAACAAAGGACCATAAATAAATTAAAGTCACTAACCTACTGTAAATGTTTTCACTGCATTTGCTTGTTCCTTTCTTCAAGTTGGAGCTTCCTCATGCAACCCAACAGCCTTTGGGATATTTTGCTCTTGCATCCCTTCTGCGCATTTTAATGCCAGGCTGCCTCTTTTCATCACTTGGATATGCCCTTCTCACATACTTTAAATGCAAACAGAGATGTCTCTGCTAGCAGTACCCTACCCACACAGCGGCACCTTGGATGAACCATCTTGGTTGCCTCACAGTGCTCCAGATGGATACTTAACTGGGAGCATTGTGAGGAAACAAGAGTGTGCTCAGACACCCCTGAGAGCACTGCAATTGCAATCCGTGCCCGTGGCCAGGACCACAAAATGCTGCCCCCCCCCCCGTGTCTCCCCCACTCACCCCCACAGGCCTAAAGACATCACTCCAGGATTTTTGTGAAAACTGGAAGTGATGTTCTTAGGCTTCCAGAAGGCCTAAGAAGACCTTCTGAAGCATGTTGAGGCCTTTTGGAGGCCTAGAAGGCCTTTAAACATCACTTTTGCTTTCCCCTATAGAAACTGGAAGTGATGTTTTAAGGCCCCTGGAGGCCTTAAAACAAACAAAAAAGGGTACCGGGGTGGGGTAGGGAGAGTGTTGCAGTGCTGCCCCCCCCACTGGGGGGAGCACTCTCTGACCCTCACCAGCTGCACGAGTGGAGCACTGCTTCCATAGCTGCCACCATAGTCGCAGTGAAAAATATTCACTTTTAAAAGGCTGGAGGGGAGGTTATTGTGGTGCAGGTGAACATGGGGTGGCATGAGTCTGTATGAATGCATAATAATGAAGAGCAGAGCCTCACTGGAGCAGGCCAAAGTCCTATCTAGTCCAGCTTCCTGTATCTCACAGTGGCCCACCAGATGCCTCAGGGAGCACACAAGACAACAAGATGCCTGCATCCTGTTTCCGCTCCCTTGCACCTAGCATTCTGAGGTAAATTCTGAGGTAAACACACTGGTGGCCAGTCAAGATTCTCCACAGCATTTCTCTTGGACAGCCACCAGAACCAGATGCTCCTCTTCAGACATGTACTAATAGGAACAGCCCCACTGAATCAGGCCAAGGCCTATCTACTTCCAGCTTCCTGTATCTCACAGTGGCCCACCAGGTGCCTCAGGAAGCACACAAGACAACCAGATACTTGTATCTTGCTGCCATTCCCCGGTATCTGGCATTCCTAAAATATCCTGTCTTTGGCCTCTTCCAGTGTTGAATTTGACTATAAGCTTATTGGGTTGGAGACTCTTTTTTCCTTCTGTACATTGCTGGCCCTGTGCACTTATATTCATGCTAGAATGCATTCTGAAGCTGATTACAGCTTGCTAATATAGATATATATTTAGTGATGCTTGGTGTATATATATATGCCATATGAAACTGTGGTTACTATGGAAATGGTTTGAGCTAAATCAATCTTAAATAGGAGGATTTATGAAGAATAATTAGCCACGGCTTTTAAATAAACCCATTGGGAAGAGATACATGCATCAGAATACATTTCGGCCCAATGTGTCCATATGAGATAACACTTCACTTTATATCCAACTTTGTGACAAGGCATTTCTTTTTCATTTATGTTTTTGGCAAAAGCACTTTTTCATTGTTTCTTCCTCTCAAGTGAGATGAAATTTGCATTTGCTTGAGTTCGGGTTCTGTAAGGTTCGGTAACTACAGAGTTTAGAGGCCTGTAAAAAAAGGCGTCTTTGAGTTGGAGAGCTTGTCCATAATGAGTATCAAAACAGCTACAGGAATTCTGCCTTTCTCTAGGTGTGATCACTCAACACACTCCCTTATTTCTGATACTAGCAAGTGTTTTGAACGTGTTTCCTTGTAAGGTTGCCAACTCTTCAGTGGGTCCATGCAGCTGTGCCTTTAATTCTGGCTTGATCTGCTGCAAGGAGCAGGCAAAAGCTTCAAGCCATGAGTACTGCCAATCCCCTTCCTTGATGCTTCAGCCCACGCCACTGTTAAGGATTGCAAGATGCATTTCTTATCCTTCTATCTCCTTGCCAGGAAAAGCAGCAGGTTGAATTTCTGCCTGAAGTACAGCACAGCACAGTACAGTACAGTACAGTAATAGTACAGTACTATTTTATTTATAGTCCATTGTGGGCTATAGGCCATGATGGGCTGTGCAACCTCCTTGCATTAGTAGTAGGCTACTTCAGAATGCCAGGTGCAAGGGAGTGACCACAGAATGCAGGTAGCTTGTTGTCTTGTGTGCTTCCTGAGGCATGTGATGGGCAACTATGAGATACAGGAAGCTGGAGTTTGGCTTGATCCAGTGGGGCTCCCTCTCCGCAGAGAAGACAGCAAATACTGTTTTATTTACCTCATGTTAACCTCAGAATTTTACCTCGGAAATTTACTTCAGAATGCTAGGTGCAAGGGAGTGGCAACAGGATCCAGGCATCTTGTTGCCTCATGTGCTCCCTGAGGCATGTGATGAGCCACTGTGAGATACAGGAAGCTGGACTAGAGGGGCCTTGGACTCATCCAGTGGGGCTATTCCTGTGAGCACATGTCTGAAGAGGAGCATCTGGTTCTGGTGGCTGTCAAAGAGAAATGCTGTGGAGAATCATGACTAGCCAACAGGGTGTTTAACTCAGAATTTACCTCAGAATGCCAGGGGCAAGGCAGTGGCAACAGGATGCAGGCAGCCTGTTGTCTTGTGTGCTTCCTGAGGCATCTGGCGGGCCGCTGTAAGATACAGGAAGCTGGACTAGTTGAGCCTTTGGCAGGGCTCTTCTTATGTTCTTAATGGCACAGGACGATTAAGTTGGGGAGCCTTCCCTGTAAGTCAGCATGGCCTTTCTATCTTTCCCCTTCCTCAAGAGAGCTGTCATACATGCCGAGATGGTCCTCAAATACGTTTTTGGAAATGTTTGGGGGGGATTGAGGCAATTGCTTCAGTGGGAAGTTGACTCATGCCCAGACATATATTTATGCTCTTTCATAAAGCACTTAAGTAAACTCATGCTAATCCCAGTAATCCAAAGTCTTTAGGAAACACAAAAATGGTCCAAAATTTCAGGACTTCCGCATTGCAAGCATCTGGGCTTGCTCTGAATTTGCATACAGAGCAGCCAAAATGTGCTGTGCAAGTTCAAACTCAATTAGCCTCCGGCAGAAACAGAGTTGACGCTTTAATGCCAACATCTCTTATCAGAATGCTTACCAGCTGATCAGCACAGTTGGCGGCCAACAGCTGATCAACGTTATTGGTGTTTATACTGCTATTTAGTGTTGGGAGCTGCAGATCATCCATCAATCACTTGATTGAATCCCAACAGCTGTTAAAAGAGCAAGGCATAGGGGATATCTTGTGCCTCCAGGCGATTCTTAAAGAGGCTGATATGTGGTGCTTGGATAATAGACCCATCCACAAACCAGTTAAACCTCAGTGTGCTAATTTATTTGCTGCATTTCAGGTTGAATCCAGCACTTTCCTGAAGATGTAGATGAAGATGTACTTTCCTGTAGATGAAGTCACCCAACCACAATTGCCATTTATTTAGTGCCGATAATAGTGCGTGCAACATAATTGTGTATGCAACAAAAGTGCAGTTGTTCTTACCGGATGGCTTGCAGGCTCCAGCATGTCAAGCCTCAGACCTGGATTCTTCTAACCAAGGACAGTGTTGGGGAAGTGTTATAGTTGTGCGGCTGCACCCGCACCCAGCAGCTACTGGTCTTTCATTGGTTACTGCTGGATGCGGGCTGGAGGCTTCCCTTTGGGTCTGCGTCATGTCTTCACCTGTGAACAGTGGTGTCATCTAAATGATTTAAGAACAGGTACTCACTTTTGATTGGCACGTGTCGGGACCCGCCCACCGGAAGTGACGTCATAAGCCAGAAGTGATGTTGTGGCAGGAAGTGACATGAAAAAAGCCCTTTCTGAGGCCTCAGACAATTTTAAACTGACCCAACAGTTGCAACAGTATTCCACAGCACCCCCAGAACATGTTGCAGAGGCCTGGCATCATGTTAAAGTGACCCAACAGTTCCAAAACCCCAGAGGAGCTCATTTTTCAGTGGCAAGGCAAGGCAAGGCTCCGCTTGCTGCCTGCCTGCCTGCCTGGCTCTGAGAATGTGCAGGCAACTCAAACGTGCAGGAAATTCAAATGTTGCAGGGGGTGGAGTCAATGAGTGGGTGGGTGAATGGGCGGAGCCAGCCATAATCCTAGGAACTGGTACTCGCGTACCCCTGCGTACCCCCTGCATGACATCACTGCCTGTGGATCATCTGCCTAAGGGAAGCAAGGTGAAACAAGGAATTCACAAGGACTATCACAGGCAGTAATGAGTGTTTGGCCGGCAGTACCAATAGTTGGAGCCTCTGGCTTTCACCAAGATAGAGCAGACACTCCCTGCTCTTAGCTGTTGCAAAAGGAAGGGGTAGTTAGGCGATATAGCTGATAGCAAAGACATGTTTCAGAATCCTGAAGGGTCAATACCTTGCAACATGGAGTTCCCTCCCCTTCCTTGCTTACCGACCTGCCCTGTTGGGGTAAAGAGGTAGAGTGTCCCCTTGGGTGTTTGTGCATGGGTTTCTCCTATGGCAGAATGCAGAAGAGCAGTGGAATTCAAGCTTTTCAGACCGGGACCTACTTCATAGAATGGCACTCATGTCGAGATCCACCGGAAGTGACATCATTAACCTGGAAGTGATGTTGTGGCAGGAAGTGCTGTCATTGTAACATCATAAAATGACACTCATGAAATGCAAATTTCATGCACAGCATGACATTCTTGGACAGCAGCAATTGTACAACCATGGAATATCTCCGACAGAAAGCAAGATGAGGACAAAATATTATGTAAAATATTATGTAAAAGCATTGAACTAAAAACTATTTTTTTTTAAAAAAACAAACCACCTCACTTGAAAATTCAAACTGTTAACATTCACAAAAGGAATCTAGCCAGAGTAAGGTCTGCAGTTTCCAAGATGGCTGCTCCCAGCTTTCCGCGACCCACCTGACATCAGGTCCCGACCCACCAAGTGGGCCCTAACCCAACCCATAATTTGAGAAACACTGCATTAGACATTTAAACTCAATAGAAAGCCATAGAAATCAGTTTTATTTCTCCCTCTGTGTTACACATGACTGGATGGTATAATATCCAGGTTCACGGAGCTCTTAGGACATTTGAATGCAGCCAGTGTGCATTGTGTGGTATTTTTAGCAATATCTACATCCTTTTCCTGCTCTCCCCCTTTCTAACGTACACTTTCTGTTCTGATCCTGAATTGACCTAACTGTGCTGTCATGTTGATGTAGCCTAAATTTCTGGTGTGATCTCACATTCCTTCCCAGTGAAAGGGGGATGCACATTTATTCCCATTGATAAAGGCACTATAACATGAGCCTGGCTCAAGGAAAACCACTTTGGCTGCCTCAAGGGGAAAGGGTATTTTCTGCCTTTGCGGGAGGTGTAGAATTTTTTTGCTCAGCCTTCTTTCTCTAACAGCCTTTTTGTTTGCAAACAAAATATACTGTGGACTTTAAAGTGGATGCCCCACACTCCAGGCATTGAAATGTGCTTAGCTGTTGTCAAACGCTAACTCACATACTATACTGTTTAGGCTGCTTGGTGAATGCCTACCTTAATGTAACTATTTTCAATCAATCTATCAATTGTATTTATATTCCGCTTTTCAACAAAAAGGTCACAAAGGGGTTTACAGGATAATAATAATAATAATAATAATAATAATAATAATAATAATAATAATAATATAAAGTTAAATAGTTAATTTTCAGTGTTTTTCTTCTACAGATCTACACTGAACTCTATGGTCTTCTCTATGGTCTTTGCTTCTTGTGATGTCATTTCCAGCTTCCGGGGAACTCTTCTGGGCTCTGCAGCTCTGTTTTTAGATCAATTTACCACAGACAATTACAGCCCAATCCTTTGGTGCCTGACTGCCTGGGAGCACAGCGGTAGCTGCCAGTCCCTTCCCCGCTCCACCCCTCCCCCACCCCAGAACGCCTCCTGCCTTGCCCTGAAATGCCACATCGCCAAGAGTGGCGAACTCACTGCTCGCCGACAAGCAGTGCTCCCTCCAGAGTGTGCGTGGCTGGTGTCACTATGGCGCCCCCCCCCCAGTGCCGTCAGTAATGACTTACCACCAGTGATGGAGGTGCTTTATGGCACCTTGCATGACACTTGCCCGGGTGGTACAAGGCCCTAGGATTGGGCCTTTAGTCTGTAGTAATGGTCTAATTCGTTACTACTGAGAGGTGCCCTAGAAACAGAGCTTCAGAACCTAGAACAGTTTTTCAGCCATTTTCAGTCGCTTTGCAAACCTGTGGCTCTTTTGCAGCGCACCAATGTGCCACAGAAAACTGGTTGAAAATTGCTGCCTTAATGGGTAGATATTTAGGGTCAGTGAATGTGTGCTGTGGATACCAGAGGTGCGGGGCAGAAACTTGTGCTTGTCCGTCCGTCCGTCCCCCCGCTATACCTAAGTGAGACCAGCTTCATTTGTTCATCTGATAGCCAATGGCAAATCACTCAGCCAGCCCACTGAGATCAAATATCAGTTGGGGTGGGGGGGGGAGGAGGTCAAGACAATTGACCAGGGAACCATGTATAGGAAGTTAAGATTTACAGGTAGTCTAATTGCACTGGATGTGACTGTGGGCACAATCCTAATCTGGAGTTAGGCCAGCACAGTTTGGCCAGCACACTGTAAAGTGTGTTTGGACCACTCTCTGAATCAGGGAAGGTGACACACATCTGTGTGCTGGCCTCTCTGACTGCAAGAGTCGTCCAAACATACTTTACGGTGTCTCTTGTGCCGGCCAAACTTTGCAGACCTAACTGTGCTGGCCTAGCTCCAGGTTAGGATTGTGCCCTGTGAATCTGTCCTGTTTGATATCAAAAAGGATATTTTCTTTCCTTCTCCATATAAGAGACCTCACATTAAAGGAAATGTTATGCCGTGAAACATTTCATTCCTTCTTCCTCATATCACTCATTATTTTAAACATGGCTCTGAGCTTTTCTCTGGGTGACAATTCAACCTTTTTATATTAACATTGGATTACAGAAAGCAACAATGGCCTTACAGTTCTGATCTCCGACAATGAGTTTAGCCTAGTTTGAAGCTAAACTAAATAGAAGACAACTGTGCACTGTAAATAATAGCTCGGATTGTCGCCAATAAAGAAATATCTATTTGTAGGAGATAAACATGCCAGGCAATAACACATGATCCTCCCCTCTTTGAAAAGAAAATTGTTCCTTCCTGGCTAATGGTCTTAGACATTGGCCGATTCCCTGTTTTAACTGCGATTCCACCGTGGGGGTGTCTATTGACTGGCATATTGGAGAGTCACAGATCTATCCGTGGGTGTATTGATCCCTTTGGAGATTGTCACTAGTACTCATTAAACGGTCTCTTGCTTTCATCTGCAGCTGGTGTTTTGCTCCGACTGCATGAGAAGAGGATTTCCTTTGCTCTGAAGTATTTATGAGATTAGCCATAGCTGGTTTGGCCAACATTTCTGCTATAAAACGAAGGGCACAACCCTAACCTGGTGTTGCGCTGGCACAGCACTCTTGCGCCAGATCGGCGCGGCCGCAAGAGTGGCGTAAGGTGCGTCTGCGCCGCAGATCCGGTTGTCGGGCCAAGGGCATGCTGTTGTGGGGATCTCAAAGAGATGAAGGGATCTCGAGATGAAGAATTCACACGGACAACAAGCTTGGTCTTAAAGGCTTCTGTCTCTGTCCGTCTGAGAGTGTCTTGTCCCAGCCCAGCTTTTATTAGCTTCAGTAGCAGAAAGTATTACGTACACATATCTTTACAACTACGCACATAGGATTATAATTGCCTGCTGACAAGCACAGAGATACTACTGCTCCATCCAAGGCCATTGTCTTATCTTGGGCTTGTGCACCCGTTCCGCTCCAGACAGCCTTTCCCTTATCTTCGAGGGTATGCCCAAGGATCAGGGAGGGGAGCATTCTCCAGCTGCGCTGAGCTGAAGGTCACGCACGTAGTGAAGCCAAGCAACTAATTGCTACATTAACAAGAATAGATGCTACAGTTGGAGGCAGGCGGAAGGCGTTACAGGGTGGAGGGGGGGTGGACCCATGGGCGGAGAGGGAGGAGAAGATGGGACCTGCCATGTAGGCCACATCCAAACCCCCATCCCCAGGCTGGGTGGCCCCTATTTAGGCCACTCCTGGCTGCGTGGATCTGCGCCTGCTGTTTTGCTGGCAGAAATCTGAGCAGCTTTATTGGACTGCTGCCCTTTGCCCCCAGTGATGTCATCTAAAAACAAGAAGAGGGAACACTGGGCGGGACTTACGCTTTGATTGGCAACCCGTCTGTTGCAGCCAATCAGAGCATAAGTCCCGCCCAGCATCCCCTCTCCTTGTTTTTAGATGACATCACTGCTTGCCCTGCGCTACGCTGTTGCTCCCTTCTAACGTGGTTAGGCTGCGGCGCCGTTCAGCCAGACTGCCTGCTCCAGCGCAGGTTAGGATTGCGCCCTCAGAGTTGCATGTTCATTTAAACAAACATATACCTTGAATTGCCTGTTGCCTACCATGCTGGCTGAAGTGCCGGGGGCGGGGGGGGGGCGGCAAACATGCATAACGTTGGTCAGGTCTTTAAAACTCCTCGTGATGTCATAACCCTGGCAGACTCTGTTCAAGGTCTTTCCAGGGCGGTGAATTGGAAGGGGCATGATAGAGATCATATCAAGACTACCTCTGCCTTCTGAGGTCAGTCATTGCTTAAGATGAGCCGGAGAGGCCCTGCTTTAAGCTTTTCTCCATTCCCTAAATCTTGTTGTATTTGTTTATACCCCACCCCTCCTCTAAAGAGATTAAGACAGCACTTATCCTCTTTCCGCCGTTTTATCCTAGCAACCCTGTGAGATTGGTTGGGCTAAGACTGTTATCGTCAATGTTTTTCTTCTCACGGCACACCAACCTCTATGGTTTTCTCTATGGGCTTTGCCTGTTATGACATCACTTCCAGCTTCCAGGAGACTCTCCTTGGTTCTGTTTCTAGGGCAATAGTCTATCATAATGAAATGTCTGTTATTCCACTGCAGAGTAGTTGTTTTGTTACTACGGACAGTGGCCCTAGGAACAGAGCTGCAAAACCTGGAAGAGTTTTTCAGTCATAGCACACCTGTAGCACACCTGCAGACCTTCCATGGCACAGAAAAGTGCCACGGCACACTGGCTGAAAACCGCTGGGCTAAGAGATGGCAACTGGGGCAGGGTTGCCTGGTGGATCTCAGGACTCAACCAAGATTTGAACCCAGATCTTCCTGCCTGAAGTGCAGCACCATCTCTTCACATTTTTTTTGAAGCAGGGAAGGGAATACAGCGTGCGTCCTTCCAAGAGCAGTCTCCTAGCACTGTGGAATTCTTTCAGCCTTAGCAAAGGGAATCTGCAGATTTGGGACCGAGCAGCATGCAGTATATTACCACTGACTTAAATACCATGGCATGGTGTGATGTCATGGCCCCACCCCGGGCCTCAGCTCCCTCATCGAGGAGGGGGGCGGCAAAGGGTTCACTCGCCTACATGGTAGGCTGGAGCCACAGTGGGAATCAAAGGCCGAGACAACGGAATCCAACAACCTGGTTTATTTATTGGGGCTTCCTTGACGCAACCGGCTCCCTCTGCCGTCGTCTCCCCTACCCAACTCCCACACAGGGGAGTGTCCCCATCTATCCATGACCCCCAGCGCAAAAGTCCAGGCCAGTTGGCCAAACGTAGAACACAAAGTTCAGCTCACCGAGCAGTCCTTGAGCCACCAGCTCAATCCCAGTACGGGCGAGGGGCGGTCCACGAGGGTCTCTGCCAGGTGCCAGGTATGGTCGCCATTCAACAGGGTGAGGCGTGTCGACAACCACGGGCTGTCGTGCTGTCCCGAAGTGTCACTCTGCTGGCCAAACTCCCTCCGGGTCTGGGCTCGGCATCCCCTCCAATCCCTGGAGGCACTGCGGTCCTCCCACAGTCCGGGCGTTGCCGTCTCGGGAACACTGTGCTGCTGTCTCCCAGGTATGCCACCCCGATCACCTCCATGCCTCTCCCGTTATTGCCCCTTGGCTGGCTTTCCCCCGCACCGCCTGGCACCTGTCGGGCTTGTTTGCGGCCGTCTTCTCGGCCCACCTCCTCTTGTTGGCCATGATCTTGTCAAGACCCGCCACATGCCTCTCCTCGGCCCCGCTCCCGTCAGCGCCCGACACATGGTTATTCACAAGGTGCAAACCCTCCCCGCCTCCTTAGCAGGTGCCATTCTGAATACTCATGCAGAAGCAGATTGTTATGAGGAATAGGAGGCCAGGAAATGGACAGTCTCTGCACAGCTCCCATCTTAGACTTCTCACTCTGTGCACCGACCTCTCTGACTCCGAGAGTGGTCCCAACATGCTTTACAGTGGCCTTTGTGCCGTCCGAACGCCAGGTTAGGATTGCGACCTGGGTCAAAGCTCTTGCAGCTGATTTGAAAGAAAGATGCCAGGCACAAACTACAGATGTCATGTCATGTGTGGTTTGACATTGGCATCCTCTAACTTTGCTTCTTCTACCAGTAGTATCTGAAGCATTAGCAATGTATGTTTTGGCATTTAACTATTCCTGCTAAAAGGCAGCCAGTGAGCTCGCAACAAAAAAGCCTTCGGGACAATGCAGAAATTAAATACCGGTGCTTTTAAGAGTAAGAACACTGTACCCTGCTGATATTGTTTGTTTACCTGCTGAGCCAGAAGCGTTTCTCTCCTGAAAGTCTACAAAAGGCTATTGATGAATACTATGCACAACAAGTATACAGGCCCGAGAGGGAAACTGCTAAAGGAATCCATTTTGCTTGTATTGAATTACTCTTCTTTTTAAACATTTTTGGTACAGAGAGAGAGAGAGAGAGAGAGAGAGAGAGAGAGAGAGAGAGAGAGAGAGAGAGAGAGAGAG
>JAJKFI010000044.1:5314807-5328225 GCA_029204185.1 Lerista edwardsae | reverse complement strand
GTGTGTGTGTGTGTGTGTGTGTGTGTGTGTGTGTGTGTGTGTGTGTGATTTCATGGAGACAGTGGCATAGGCTGCATAACACAATGCATTGCCAGGAATGGACAAGGTTGCTCCACAAAAGTGTAGCATGCAGTATGTTTTCTTCTCTGAATTTAAATGTGGGCTTCTTAATAGATTGAACTGCCAAATGATTTAGCAAGTGCTTTTCCTGTTTTGTCATAAATGCCATATCCAGTTGCCCCTGCTAACTGGGCAAGAGGCACTTTTTCAAGTGGTGTCCTCTTATATTTAGCAGGGGGAGAGCAATTGTCCTTCTTCACCCCAGCACAGTGTCTTTCTCGTGGCTGTTGCTGGTGGTGTTCTCCATTCTTTTAGATTGTGAGCCCTTTTGGGACAGGGAACCATTTAACTTTAATGTTACTATTTGCCTGTAAACCGCTTTGGGAACTTTGTGTTGAAAAGTGGTATATAAATACTAGTGATTGGATTGGAAAATGAGTAGCGGTTGGAGAGTTTGCGTGTTTAAAGGTGTCACCATAGGTGGCTGCCTGCTGCTTTTTTGCTTCTGGCATAGAGCAGAGATGTTCATCATTATGGTTGATATTTAAAATGTCAGAGGACCTTAATGTGAAGAAAAAGGTTTCAAGGAAAGCCCCTGCTGCACCAGGCCTGCTAATAAGCAGGCAGGGGAACAGAGCTTGCCGCCATTCTCAGTGCTGCAGAACGATATGTCACTTCAAACAGCATGACAACGAGAGGCAATGACAAGCGACAGCTGAGCACCATGTATCGTGGGTGCCATAGTGACTTCCCTGTCTCCAAGATGCAGGGGAAAGTTTGTGCGGGGATCAAGGGGAATATTTTTCTCTCTCTCTCTCTCTCTCTCTCACTGTGTGTGTGTGTGTGTGTGTGTGTGTGTGTGCGTGCGTGCAGGTGCAGGTGTGCACATGTGTATCTCTTTTATTCACCTGATTGCTTCAAGAACATGGTAGTTGAATAGGGTTCTCTAACCCTCTCTCCAGTAATGGCATCTAAATGATTTAGCAACAGGTACTTCCTTTTGATTGGCACTTGTGTCAGGGCCCGCCCACCGGAAGTGAGGTCATGGCCGGAACCCAGGAACCGCCCCCAGGAACTGCCACGCCGCCTCGGGAGGGAGCTCCAGGCAGCCTACCTGTTCATGCTGCTGCTGCCTTCGGTCTCCCTCACTCCGCTGCCTGCCTGCCTGCCTGCCTAGCTGGCTGGCTCTGAGAACATGCAGGCAACTCAAATGTGCAGGCAATTCAAACGTTGCAGGGGGTGGAGCGGAGCGCAGACAGAGTCGACGAGTGGGCGGGCAAATGGGCGGGGCTAGCCCTAATCCTAGGAATGGGTACGCGCGTACCCCCGCGTACCTGCTACATGACGTACCTGTCTCTGCCCCTCCCCTGCATAGGAACACCCACGTGGAAGGCACGCAACACTGGTGGCCCCTTACTCACTGTCCACCGGCGTCATGTCCCTGCCTTTGGGCATTTTGCCCCAGTGCTGGGTAGACTCTAGGCCAGCGTGGTTGGTAAGACTTTATCGCCCATGCTGAACATGCTTTACACCTCGTTTGCGATACCAGTGCCCGTGGGCGCTTAGGATTGAGCCCTGAACCAGTCCATCTAGGCTGGTATTGTCTGTTCTGATTGGCCGCATCTCTCTGGGATCTCCGTCTTCCTCATCGCTTGCTAACTGGACTTTTAAGGAACTATAGTGGACTGACGGCCACGGCTGCCATGTCAATGAATTTCAGTCTGTGCTGCAATGGAAAAGGGTTAGACTTGCTTATCATAAGAAGAGCCCTGCTGGATCAGGCCAAAGGCCCATCTAGTCCAGCTTCCTGTATAACACAGCGGTCCATGTGCCCCAGGGAGGCATGAGACAACAAGATGCTTGCATCCTGTTGCCACTCCCTTGCACCCCGGACTCTGAAGTAGCCTACTACTGATGTAAGGAGGTTGCACAATCCTTCATGGCCTATAGCCCACGATGGAAATTTCTTCCAGAAATCTGTCTAATCCCCCTTTAAAGGCATCTAGGCCAGGTGCCATCACCACCTCCTGTGGCAAAGAGTTCCACAGATTAATTACTTGCTGGGTAAAAAAATATTTCCTTTTATCTGTTTTAACTCTCCCAACCCTCAGTTTTAGTGGATGTCCCCTGGTTCTGGTTTTCTCAAGAGGGAAAAGAACACCCCTTTATCAACTCTATCCCTTCCATGCATAATTTTGTATGTCTCAATCATGTCCCCCCTCAGGCGCCTTTTTTCTAGGCGGAAGAGCCCCAAACGCTGCAGTCTTTCTTCATAAGGGAGGTGCCCCAGCCCCGTAATCATTTTTGTCGCTCTCTTCTGCACCTTTTCCAGCTCCACTATGTCCTTTTTGAGATGCGGCGACCAGAACTGTACACAATATTCCAGATGTGGCCTTACCATCGATTTGTACAATTAAATGGCATGATTTCCCCTATTGGTTCATATGCATGGAGGTCTTGGCAGTGTTACTGGACCTGACCATCATTCTCCCCTTCCCCATCTAGTCCACCTGAACTTCTCACTGTGACATCGTCTATAATTTGAACAAGAGCCCTATGAGACTTAGAGCACAATCCTAAGCAGCGCTAAGCAAGGCCAGCCGGCCAGTGCCAAATCCAGGGCTGCTTAGGAGACAGCTGGAGCCTCCCTACAGCAAGGGAATGTTTGCTCCCTTACCATAGCGGAGGCTCCAGCCTCCCCTATGTGTTCCTCAGATCTGTGCCTGCTAAATAGCAGGCAAACATCTGAGGAGACCACGCTGCCCGAATTGGGGCTGTGCGGCCTCCTGAGCAGGTATAGGGTTCGACCGTATGGCTGAATCCTGGACCTGCCCACATCCCACTCCAACCATCCTTCCCTCCCCCACCCCGCCAATCCCCATCTCGAAACGGGACAGAGCCTCTCTCGTACCAACCGGCTTTGGTCAGCAATGACATTGATGCAATGACATTGCGTCAACGCTACTGGGCGCTCAGGATTACCCTGCCCAACAATTGTCAAGTTCTATTAAAAATAAAGAGTATATCCAGTGGACCAATGGCATACATCAGCTAATCGGGCCAGTATCTGAAGTCCTTCTGCACTCAGACTCACTTTTGTTTCATGAGAAGGCAGTTCACTACATCCAGTGGGTATAAACTGCAAGAGAGGAGATTCTAGTTGGGCATCAGGAAGTAATTATTGACTGTAGTGTGGTTTGGCAGTGGAACAAATTGCCAAGGTGATGGATTCTCCTTCACTGGAGATCTTCAAGGAGAGGCTTGACAGGCACCTGCTGGAGATGT
This sequence comes from Lerista edwardsae, assembly GCA_029204185.1. Classification (NCBI taxonomy): domain Eukaryota; kingdom Metazoa; phylum Chordata; class Lepidosauria; order Squamata; family Scincidae; genus Lerista; species Lerista edwardsae. Next base: position 5,324,880 of record JAJKFI010000044.1, on the reverse strand, counting down.
TCTAGGAGGATGTCCTACTATAGGCAGGGAATGGACTAGTTGACCTTGTAGGTACCTTCCAACTCTACAACTTTACAATGTATTCCTGTATCAGTATGAACATTGGCTCATGGTGGAAGGAATTAGGTTCAATCCTTGGCATCCAGTTAAATGTATCTTGAGCATTATGGCAGGAAAAGATTTGGAAGGCTGTTGCCATTCTGGGCTAGATGAACCAACAGGGTCTGAAGGTCTGGGTTTAAGGAGTTAATTTATCTTTTTAAAAAGTATGTGTGGGTATGTGTGTGATCCAAGGCTACATAACTTTTTATCACTGCATAATGCTAGAGAAGTAACCTGAAAAATACTTCAATTTTAGGACAGTACTGCATCCTGGAGAATTCTTCTGTAGTAAACAACTGCAACAATTGTTGCTGCATCTGAGTGAATGAAAAGCCAGCGATGGAATGTTCTTGAAATGCTATTTTTCAGAACATATTTTTTTTTATTTGCCACTAAAACAATGCTAAGAGGCTATTTAGCACATGGCCTTTCAGTCTGCTTTGTTGGGAAGACTTTGGTTAGCATATTGTTTCCTTCCAATTTCCCAGAGATCAGAATGTGCTATGGAATATGCCAAAGCCTGGTTTTTTTTTAAAGAAATGCTAAGAAAATGCATGAAAATAACGCCAGGCTTTCGCTCATGGCAAGGTGACACAAAATGTCTTTTTTGGCCTGCCTTCAAAGTCCTGGGAAGAGAATAGAAGGAGATTGATGTCTTGATGGATAATCATTGACACTTAGCTTCTCCTCTCCCCAATTTTCAGTACAACAAACTATTTCATGAAAAAACAGGAATAAATTTACAATGCTGTTACCTTAGGTGTCATTCTAAATAATATATTGCAGGGATTCAAGTGCTTTTCCGTAATTTTGGGTCCCGCTCCCCAAGTTGCAACATCTAGATTGATCGGTCAATGGGAAAATGGACTAAGAGTGCAATCCTAACTTGGAGTTAGGCTGGCACAATTAGGCCAGCAAAGTTTGGCTGGTACAAGGCCCACCATAAAGCCTGTTTGGATCACTCTCGGAGGCAAGGAGGATGGCGCATGTCTGTGCCAGCCAAACTTTGCTGGCCTAGCTGTGCCGGCCTAAATTCAGGTTGAGGTTCGCCCTAAGTAATTGGTTGGCAGATAACATCTAGAATCAGCTACCGTAGTACAACAAAGAGCCTTCATCAAGCTTGCTTTGGCATTTTTGAGTACCTTCATATTGACCTGAACTATAGTTGCCGACCAGAAAAAAATGGCCTAACATACTCTCATGCCTTGAACAGCTCCATCTGCAGAAATCAGCTGGTGAAGCTTTTCTTGGCATGCAACAAATTTGCTAATGTTGCGTCAACACTTGCTAACGTTGATCAAGGCTAATGTTGATTAATGTTAATAATGATCAAGGTCCTGGTAAAAGCACAACCATAAAGGCTGGTTGAGAAGTTCGTCATCTTAGCTGCAACCTGAAGTATAAACAAAAATCTAAATTAAATTATTTAAATTAATATTTAAATTAATATGCTTGTGGGGGTTGACCAAACATTGGATAAATGTGTAAACATTTCCCACGCCGAAGCAAAGGTCCAAGGTGGCTTACATGGGCAGGCTAGTCTGAATTGGGTTATCAATGGGTTTTTTTTTCCAGTGGGATTACAGATATACAGTATTCTGTGATTCATGGACTCCTCAGTTCCAGATGTGGCCTCCACAGAGTGGTTCTTTCCTCTGGTTGCATGCCAATGAGCTTCAGCAGGCAATTGTACGTCGAGCCTGGAAGGTGCTCAAGGTCGTACTCTGTTCTTTCGTCAGTTGGCCTTCTTACACACTCCCCATTGCAGTGACTATTCATTGCAACAGGTACAGCAGCTTGTCACAGCCTGACATTCCGTCTCCCATCCAAAAACCAGAACACAGACTTTCCTGCTTAGTTTTGTGCAGTGCAGTACCGGCAGCTCAACCACCAGTCCTTACTGACATCAGTCAGGCTAGAACCATTTCTCTGCAATCCTATCCAATGCACCTTTGCTTCGAAAAAAGTCCCATTGACTTATGTGATCCTAATAATTTGTCTTCTGAGTAACTATGCATAAAAAGGTAAAGGTTTCCCCATGACCGGATCGTCTAGTCGTGACTGACTGTAGGGGGCGGTGCTCATCTCCATGTCAAAGCCTGTAGAGCCAGCGTTTTGCCCGAGGACAAGCTTCCGTAGTCATGTGGCCGGCATGACTATACACCGTAGCGCACGGAACACCGTTCCCTTCCCACTGAAGTGGTCCCTATTTATCTACTTGCATTTAGGTGCTTTTGAACTGCTAGGTTGGCAGGAGCTGGGACAAGCAACGGGAGCTCACTCCGTCGTGCAGTCTTCAATTCCCAACCTTCCGTTTGGAAAGCCCAGCAGCAGCGGTTTAACCCGCTGCGCCACCATGTCCCTTTTGCATAGGCTTGAGCTATTTTGGAATTGATGTGCATCATTTGCCATTACCCCGTGGATCAGGTTGCAGTCTGGTTCACTTGAGCCCCCTACTGTAATGTTTTCCATAGTTAAAAGCTATATAGCATGTCAGGTAGAGAGAGATACTGTTCTTCCACAGTATCAAATAGCCATTTTTTCTTATCATCCTTAGTCCCTCCTCTGCTATTGTTATACAAGCCTTCAAAGTGTTGCAGAAAGCAGACATAGCAGCTAAGCAGTGAAGGTGCTAGAGGGCTGTATGTAAGTGAAGCAGTGGCAAGCATGCCCCCCCCCCACCTGCCCCCCTCCACAATCACCCAAGGCTTGAAAAATGAGCTCTATGATCTTCCTAGCTCTGACACACCAGTGGAAAGTCAAAAACCTGAGGTTATGTTCACATTTGGATCTCTCAGGGCAGTGATGCTCTGAGCTATTGTGCCTACCTGATTTTGAAGGGAAGCTTATATAGAGTCTGAACTGCCTGCTGCAAGAGAGACCTGTTAACCTGGTTTGCTGAAATGCACTTGTGCGTGCATGTGTGTGTGTGCTTACTACTTGTGACTCACATGAACTCCATGAAAATGAAAGATCTCTACTACTGACAGCCTAATCCACTGTTATTCAAACTGTGGCTCGGGACCCACTTGGTGGGTTGCGACCTGATGTCAGGTGGGTCACGGGAAGGTGGGAGCAGCCATCTTGGAAACTTGCTATAGTCCTTTTGTGAGTGTTAACAGTTTGAATTTTCAAGTTGAGAGTTTAAATTTTGTTTTCAGTTCAGTGCTTTTACGTATTCTGTCCTCATCTTGCTTTCTGTCAGGGGTGTTTCAGTCCAAGATATGCCAATTTACATTTCAGGAGTGTCATTTGTTATAATGGCAGCACTTCCTGCTTGACGATGCCACTTCCTGCCACAACATCGCTTCCAGGTTAATGTCAGCACTTCTGGTGGCTCCCAATACAAGTGCCATTTTAAAAAGTGGGTCCTGGTCTAAAACGTTTGAATACCACTGGCCTACTCTTATTCTTCCCCATCACACAGAAATGGCTACTGCTGCATCCTGTCCCACAATCAGCTGGTAGCTGTTGCAGAGGACTCTGGATAAGGGAACAACCCTTACCTGTGGGTAAGCCTCTGCAGTGCAGGGTGGTGGTAGTGTCTACTCAGACCTGCATTAGGAAATTTGCTGCTGCAGGTACACATGGACCCACCCCCTTGGACCAAATCCAGGGAGGGGGTTAGGATTTGATGGCTGCCAGTGCATCCGAACCATCACCTTCCTGGATTTGACTATCCCTTCCCCCTCATTAGTTGCTACTCTGCCCCCCACCCCATTCTGCCTCCCCCACCACCCATCTGCCTTGACATGTCCAGGAGGCTCCTCCAACCAGTGCTCTGGCAGTGCATGACTTTGCACACGGTCAGAGTGGCTTTTAGGACTCTATCCGTCTCATGTATAATTTTATGCCCACTAGGGTGCTTTTTTTCTAGACTGAAGAGCTTCCAGCTACAAGGTGGCCTGACCTTGTTACGGAGGTACCCCAGCCCACAAATCCAGGGGTGTCAAACCCATTCCATATAGTGGGCTGAACAGCTTTCCTTGAGACTGCTGAGGGCCGGAATTGACATCATTAAGCAGGAAGTGATGTCAGTTAACAGATGATGACCAGAAATAAGCACTTCGTTCTCACATTAGCTGCAAATTGGCTGCAAGTGACAGAAGAGGAAATGCCAGTACCAAGACCGGTCCTTGGGGCACTCCTCTTTTCTCCTCTCTGTGAACATTGCCCATTGACACCCACCCTTTGTTACTTCGTCTTCAGTGGTGTCATCTAAATGATTTAAGAACAGGTACTCACTTTTGATTGGCACGTGTCGGGACCCGCCCACCGGAAGTGACGTCATAAGCCAGAAGTGATGTCGTGGCAGGAAGTGACATGAAAAAAGCCCTTTTTGAGGCCTCAGATGATTTTAAACTGACCCAACAGTTGCAACAGTTTTCCACAGCACCCCAGAACATGTTAAGGAGGCCTTGCATCATGTTAAAACCCCAGAGCAACTCATTTTTCAGTGGCAAGGAAAGGAAAGGCTCCGCTCGCTGCCTGCCTGGCTCTGAGAACATGCAGGCAACTCAAACATGCAGGAAATTCAAACATTGCAGAGGGCGGAGTCGACGAGTGGGTGGGCGAATGGGCGGGGCCAGCTGTAATCCTAGAAACCGGTACTTGCGTACCCCCGCGTACCCCCTGCATGACATCACTGCTTGTCTTCTACCAGTTCCTAATTCATAAGAGAACCTGCCCTCTTATTCCCTGACTGTGGAGTCTCGCAGGAGCCATTGGAGAAGCCCATACATTTTTGGACGTTTTTGGTGAAGCACCTAAAAGCTTCTGAGAGCTGGTGTATAATATAGAGCAATGGTTCCCAAACTGGTGGGTCACGACACTCCAGGGGAACCAGAAGCAGAGCATTCCCCTTTAAGGGGAATGGCCCTGTTCTGATAGCCACGACAGTGCTGCAGAGACCACCGCACTGCTGCTGCCAGAGGGATGTTTTTACCTACATGGGGGGCAGCACTGATCTGCTGCAGGGTCCTGGAGACTTGCAGCCTCTCTGATTTATTCTGCAGTTCTAATCTAAAGCTACTTCCAGTTTTTGGAGAAAAAACAGGAAGTAGCTTTAGATCGGAGATAAGAGCTTTTTACAGCAGCTGCAGAGGAGATCAGAGGGGGCTGGGAGCTTCCAGGAGTCCAGCGCTGCCCCCCCCAGGTAAGTAAAAAAGCCCCTTGGGCAGCAGCTGTGTGGTGATCTCTGCCGCGCAGCCCCCTCACTGCCCACACAAACACATGCCTGGTTCCCAACTGCCCTGTAGGAGTTTGGGAACCACTGATGTATAGGGTGATAAGGGACGAGGACACACCCCAGCCATGAACTCACTACAGTGGCATTAGCCAAGCCATCATCTTCCATCTACAATATGATGCTTGTTTACCTTAAAGGGCTATTGTAAAAAAAGTCAAGGTAATGTATGTGAGTGTTTTGAACACTTGAAAGTGCTGGAAAAATGATGATGATGACTGGTTCATAGATCTCAATGTTGGGGAAGGGGAGGAGGAAAGTGTCACAGTTTCAGTAGAGGAAAGCAAAGACTTCAGTAAGGAAGCACAGTGTTCATCAAAATTTAAGGTTAATTCAAGGATCATTAAAAAGAACAACAGTGTGTTAAAAGCATTTATTGTGATTAGTTCTTTACACCTCATAATATTAACAATAAGAACACTGCCCTGCTAGGTTCATCTTCTTTTTCCCTATTAAGTTAATTCAAAGCTGCTTTATACTGAGGTCTACCAAGCTAGATAAGATAAATGCACTTGTTTTCGCATTATAAAGTTTCTACCATGGAAGTCAAGTCTATCAAGGGCTGCTAGCCTTGCAGAAGGGAAGGGGGGCATGACTGAGATGTACAAAATTATGCATGGGATGGATAGAGTGGACAGAAGGATGCTCTTTCCCTTCTCTCGCAAGGGGGACATCCACTAAAATGGAGTGTTGGGGGATCAGAAAAAAGGAAATACTTTTTTACCCAGTGGGTAAATAATCTGTGGAACTCCTTGCCACAGGAGGTGGTGACAGCATCTGGCCTAGGTGCCTTTAAAAGGGGATTGGACAGATTTCCGGAGGAAAGGTCCGTCGTGGACTACAGGCCATGATGGGTGCTGCAACCTCCTTACATCAGTAGTAGGCTACTTCAGAGTCCCGGGTGCAAGGGAGTGGCCACAGGATGCAGGGATCTTGTTTTCTTGTGTGCTCCCTGAGGCACCTGGTGGGCCACTGTGAGATACAGAAAGCTGGACTAGATGGGGCTTGTCCTGATCCAGAAGGGCTGTTTCTGTGTTCCTATGAGTACATGTCTGAAGAGGAGCATCTGGTTCGGATGACTGTCAAAGAGAAATGCTGTGGAGAATCTTGACTGGCCACCAGTGTGTTTACCTCAGAATTTACCTCAGAATGCCAGGTGCAACAAGTGGCCACAAAATGCAGGCAGCCTGTTGTCTTGTGTGCTCCGTGAGGCATCTAGATGGGCCTTGTCCTGATCCAGTGGGGCTGTTCCTATGTTCCTATGAGTACATGTCTGAAGAGGAGCATCTGGTTCTGGTGGCTGTCAAAGAGAAATGCTGTGGAGAATGTTGACTAGTCACCAGTGTGTTTACCTCAGAATTTACCTCAGAATGCCAATTGTAAGGGAGTGGCCACAGAATGCAGACAGCCTGTTGCCCTGTGTGCCCCCTGAGGCAACTGGTAAGCCACTGTGAAAGACAATAAGGTGGACTAGATGGGCCTTGGCCTGATCCAGCAGGGCTCTTCTGATGTTCTTATTAGGGGCTGTATACCACTTCTGAATACAGCTGGAGCAGCAATTTTCAACTGGTGTGCCACAGCACATTGATGTGCTGCAAAATGTCCTCAGATGTGCTGCGTGAGTTTGGAGAACGATGGTTGAAAATACCTGAAAAACTCTTCCCCGCTCTGTGGCTCTTTCTTCAGGGCAATTGTGTATAATAATGAATTGCTTATCCTTCTTCCTCTATCAGCTCTAAGGAGACATTGGAGGAAGAGGGACAGACAATGTGTTACTACTGGCAGTTGCCCTAGAAACAGAGCTGCAGAACCCAGAAGAACAGCTTTCAGCTATTTTCAATGCTGTGCTCCCCCCAGCACAACTTTCGAGGCACACCAATATGACACACACAATGGTTGAAAAGTTCTGGATTTTGGGCAATCAGTGGATTAGAGTTTTGGACTTAAGCCAAGAAGAAGATTCTAGTTCAGATATTTGGCCAGTTCCAAAACGTACTGGGTGACTGAGGGTGCAATCCTAAACTGGAGTTAGGCCAGCAAAGTTTGGCCGGCACAAGGGCCACCCTAAAGTGCGTTTGGGCCACTCTCGGAGTCAGGGAAGATGGTGCACATCGACGAAACCACGCCCCCAGTATGTTGCCCTGCCCCATTGCGTCATCCAGCCACGCCTCCCTGCGCCCGGAATAGCTCCATTTTGGAACGAAACGGAGGCGAGGGAGGGAGGGCGGGCCGAACAGTGCGCGGTTTCCTCTGCGGACTCCGTGCAATGGCGCCCTGCTGCTGCCTGGCGCCCATGGCTCACACCACCCCAGGGGCTACACGGTAAATGCGCCTCTGGTGCTGACCTCTCTGACTCCAAGAGCAGTCCAAACATACTTTATGGCATCCCTTGTGCCGGCCAAACTTTGCTGGCCTAACTATGCCAGCCTACCTCCAGGTTAGGATTGCACTCTGAGTTAAGCACAATCTCAGCCCAACCTTCATTACGGGCAGTGGTGTCATCTACAAATAAGGAACGGGAACACTGGGCGGGACTTCTGTGGGACTTCCGCGTGATTGGCTGCCTGCCCGTCCCGTTGTGCGGCTGCCCTGGCCTCGGGGAGGGGGGTGCCTGCTCGCCGGGGGAGACAGGTGGGGGGCACGCCGGAGCCTGGGCGAGCAGCGGTAGGGCACGCAAACCGGGGGCAGCCCCCCCCCGAGGCCAGGGCAGCTGCGGAACGAAACGGGTGGGCTGCCAATCACGCGGAAGTCCCGCCCAAGTCCCACCCAGCATTCCCGTTCCTTGTTTGTAGATGATAACACTGATTACGGGGTTATTGTGAGGATAAAATTGGGGTCACTGATTAACACACCATGTACGCTTCCACACATTCTTGCAGAAGGGATGGACAATCATTCAGAATAAATGCACTGTGCTTCATAAATGCTTAGACATGCTCCTACAGTTGCTTTTCATGTTAAGCATCTGGGCCTTGACATTGAACACAGATTGTAGGGTTGAGACTTAGGGAGTCCTAGGGTGTTTCTGCAATAGGGCCCATTAGCAGTCCTGAGACATTGCTGTCCCACAATCAGCTGGAAACAGAGTTTTAATTATGGTTCTGCACAGCACTTAATATATCACCACAACCCCATTAACACCCTGCGATGCTTGTCCCCACAGCAATGGCAAAAAAAAAAAAGCTTGCTGCTTAAGTAATGGGGAAAGAACCACTTGCAGAGTTAATTTTTTTTTCCAAGTGATTGTTATGCATGAAACCTGCACACTAATGAAAATAATTTGAAATAATTGTTGCAAGCAGGAAGGCTGGGAGTTCTGCAGAAAGTCAGAAAAAGCCCAAGACTTGACTCAAAGAAATCACTTCTTCCCTCCTGCCCTTTATCTGGTGCCAGAAGGAAGTCAGAACTAATTTCTCTCTCTGGTTCTGAGACTCTCCTGCAGCTCAGCATGACTGAGGAAGCCTTTCTCTGACCTTCTTTTGGATCCGGCGAAAGGAGAGTGGGCTTGTTCTGCCTGCTTTAATCAAAGACCCAAAAGCTCTTTGCAAGGTTGGCTGCTGAGTTTCTGCCTCCACCCATGCAGATCTTTGTTTCCATTCTCTGCTTTCCCCAGCCATTTTTTTTGGCATTTAAATAATTATTTCTACTTCTATACATTGGACAGACCAATCCTAAGCTGTGCTGGAGCAGGCAGGCCTGTGGGCCTGCACTGTATCTACCGCAGCTTCCGAGGTGATTGGAGCAGTGGTGTCATCTACTCTCCAGTACACGGTACGCTGGGCAGGACTTACGCGTGATTGGCAGCCCATCCACTCACTTCCGCTTTCTTCCCGCTCGCCACACGGCTTTCCCTGGCCTCGGAGGGGGCGCCTGCTCGCCGGGGGGGATGGGTGGGGTGTGTGCTGGGTGCCTGAGCGAGCAGGCGCCCCCTCTGAGGCCAGGGAAAGCCATGCGGCAAGCGGGAAGAAAGCGGAAGTGAGTGGACGGGCTGCCGATCACGCGTAAGTCCCGCCCAGCATACTGTCTACTGGAGAGTAGATGACACCACTGGATTGGAGCCTTCATGCTCTTGCACATTTGTGCCCTTGCACCAGGGAAGGCACCAGCCTCCTCAATGTGCTCCTCGGATCTCCTTGGTGTTCCTCAGAACTAAGGAGGCCACATGGAATTGAGGCTGCATAGCCTGTGGATGAGGCCTTGGATGCAGCCCAATGGCTGTGTCCCAGGCCCGCTCCCCTCCAAAGGCTGGCACACCCACCAGCCCCCCCCGCTGCCCAGTTCTGCCTGCCCAGAACCACCCCTGCACCAACTGAGTTCGGCTGGCACAGAGGCAGCTCGGTGCCTGTGCTCCCAGAACAGTGCTACAGCCAGCGCTGGCCTAGGAACCATAGCACCGACGCGGGGGTGCCGCTCCGTGCCCCCACATCGGCACTAATGACGTAGCCCCGATGCAACAACGTTGCAACAACTTTGCATTGGCACAACATAAGGGCCTGGACTGTGCCCTAAAGCAGTGGTGACATCCAAATGATTTAGGAGCAGCTACTCACTTTTGATTGGCACGTGTCGGGACCCGCCCAGCAGAAGTGACATCATAAGCAGGAAGTGATGTCATGATTGTTGCCATGGATGTGATCATGTTTGTAATAACTTCAGCTTGTGGTTAGTGTTGATTTAACTTCTATTGCTTTGCTTTCTAGAGATGCATGTATACATATTTTGCTTC
>JAJKFI010000044.1:5293527-5309807 GCA_029204185.1 Lerista edwardsae | reverse complement strand
ACTTGGATTTATATACCGCCTTTCTTAGGTCACCAGATTTCTCTAATGACTATAACTCAAGGTGGTTTACATGGGCAGACTTTATTCAGAAACCCGAAGGTTTTTACAATTTATACAGAAATGTTCTATCTTTCAAGAACTACACACATACAGATGGATCTTTCTGGATTTAGTCCTTCTTTCTGGCCACCCATTTGTCTTCTTGCTGGCTGATAAATGGCTTCCCTGCTCCCACCAGAGAAGCAGCTGAATTTCGGCACAACTCCCCCTCACACAAGGCCGCCGAAGCTCAGCTGTTAATCAGTCGCAATTAACGAGGTCTACCGCTCACAGAGACTTCCGGCTGTCCCGAACTGGCGACCTTCAGATCTTCAGCTCTTATCTTCAGGCAAACGGAGGCATTAACCCTCTCGACTAAATCTTCTGCCCGAATTGCAGAATTGCAGAATTGCAATGCAGGAATGCTTACCTGCATTACCTGCTTATTGGAATGGTAGGTTCCTTTCTGGCAACCATATTTGAAAGTGCGTGCTCACACACCCATACATTGTTTTTGCTGAGTCATGCCCCAAGCGCTGGGGTCTGGCACTGGGCCCCAGCAGCTTACCCTTACCTTACTGAGCACCTAAGCTTTCACCGCTGGCGGTGGACATGTCTTATGGCATTTTGCGATACCAGCACTCAGGTAAGGGCTTACCACCAGTGCTGGCTCATTTAGGATTGGGTCTTTAGTGTAAGGCATCTTCATAACCTCAGAAATGACTTAAATGTGAACGTCTCTAATTAGAATGCATGTGCTTTTTCTGAAGGTTAAAAAAAGAGTTAGATAAAAGCAAAAAAGAGTTAGATAAAAGAGTTAGATAAAAGCAATACTTTTTTACTCAGCAAACAATTAAGATATGGAACACCTTGCCACAAGAGGTGGTGATGGCATCTGGCCTAGATGCCTTTAAAAGGGGACTGGACTGATTTCTGGAGGAAAAGTCCATCGTGGGCTATATGCCATGATGGGTGGTGCAACCTCCTTACATTAATAATAGGCTACTTCAGAATGCCAGGTGCAAGGGAGTGGCCACAGGATGCAAGCATCTTGTTGTCTACTGCGCTCCCTGAGGCACCTGATGGGCCACTGTGAGATACAGGAAGCTGGACTAGATGGGCCTTTGGCTTGATCCAGTGGGGCTCTTCTTATATTCTTATGTATGTTCTTAAGGTTATCCCGTTTTGAGCATGTAAAACTGCCTTGTAATGAGTCCATCATTGACCATCAAGTCCTGCCCCCTATGCGCTGACTAGCTCTCAAGAGTTTCAGGCAGAAGAGTTTCTTCTGTCCCTCCTCCCTGATAGATGTTTAACTGGGGAGACCAGGGATTCAGCCTGGTTGCGCATGCATAGCATACGCTCTACTGCAATTATGATCCCTCTTCAATATTTTGTGGAAAGATAATTTTTGAAGATTCAGGAAGGGGAATGGAGAAATTAGTCAGCAGACTGAGTTAGCTTCATCTTCAGTGCGCGGGTTCTGCATCTCCAGGTTCTGCTGAGCCTCGTAGACCACAGGAATCACCAATTCAGATGCCTCACATGGTATTGCAAGAGTGAAAGAAGAGAATGTGTTTCTCCACTTCGGAACTTGACCACTGGTCAGTGTTCCATCCAGTGTCAAAAGACACCCGGAATGCTTAATATTTACAAAGGACATGCTACTGAGAAAATGTTCTCTGACGTTAAAGAGACATGGAGGCAGGATCCTTTGCCCACCTTGGGACTAACGCTCCGTTGCAAAAAGTTAAAAAAATGAAAATGGGTCAGTGTAAATGTCTAGCTTTTCAGTTGGAAAACTGCGCCAATCAGAATGTTACCCACAGTTTGAGATGCAGCCAAATATGATTTCAAATGGGAAATTTGTGTTGCGCAATGGAGGTAGGTTGTGTGTTTGATCCTAGACTGGCTGGGCCATTTCCATGGAAAGAAAAGTGAAGGAGAAAGGATAGCTAATAGTTCTACACATCCTGCCCATGGGCAACGAGGCACTTTTCAAGTGTTGATCTTATTTAGCAGGGGAACACTGTCCCCAGAGGTGTAACTAGGGCAGACCTGGGGGGGACACCTTTCCCAGGCACCATACCAAGGTGCAGCATTAATTAGTGCCCAAAGCATGCCCCACATGCTTCACCCTAATTACAGAGGAGGTGTGGCAGCTTCATGACACATTCCATCTTCTTCATGGGAGCCTCCATGGGAGTAGGAGCAGGGGTATGAAGCCACCGCAGTGAGCTCTCCCTCCTGTGGAGAGAACCCAGAAGTGATGTCACAGTTTTGTGACATCACTGCCCAGGGTGCCAAGGCAGAGTGTTAAGTGTCTGGCTGTCCCTTTCACCCCACCACAGTGTCTTTTCTAGTGGCTGTTTGCTGGTGTTTTTTCTGCATCATTTTAGATGATGCCTGTTTTTGTGAGCCCTTTCGAGACACACACAATATATATTTTTTTTGTCTGTAAATAGCTTTGTGAACATTTTTGTTGTTGAAAAGCAGTTTTATTATTATTATTATTATATCATCATCATCATCATCATCATCATCATCATCATCAATAATCACAATAGCAATAGGAATAACATAAAAAAAAAACCCTCAATGGACCATCAAAAAGAAAAGGTGTTGACTTAACTGATCGACACACGTAACACAATATTCCAGACATAACAGTGATCGAAAATAGAAAAGTGTGGATAGTTGACATTGTAGTTCCAGGAGTTGCCAGAGTAGAAGACAAAGAACAACAAGAAGAAAAAAAGACCAAATACAGAGACCTGGCAATTGAAACCACCAGGCTGTGGATGAAACATATCACAGTAGTCCCCATCGTCATCAGGGCACTGGAATTGATCTCGAGAAATTTTGCAAATTATATGGAAAAACTGTAGCTTCCTGCTATAATATCCCTGGAAATGCCAAAGACGGCACTACTCGGAACTCATACATTCTACATAGCTATTTGGTTGATACCTAGGTATCTGGTGGAAACCTGTATCAAAGCAACAATACCAGTCAGTGATATTTTTTTGTGATCTTTTTGCTCAATTATTGACTGTGTTTCATGGGTTTGTATCATTATCATTATTAACAACATGTCACAGCTCAAAAAAATAAAAAGAAATGATGAAGGATGTCAGGAATGCCCAGGATACTCACTTAGAATTACATTAGAGGAGCAATATGCAATTATCCAACTAAACAACATATCTCCAGAAAAAAAACAAAAAGCAAGGTTTCTGAATTAGAGAAGTTAAACTATTGGTCCTGTACTGACTCGTTAATCAATTCGATCCTTTAACCATAGAACAGTTATGACTTTGTAAAGGTCATTTCTGGTAGAATCATAATGTACTCACTCCTACTGCATAAATAATCCGTATTGCTCCTTGAATGAGATTAATATTTTTCCATTTTCCTTTTCTAATTATCCAGCAATTGGTAATTTTCAATAACACCAAAGTATGCCAAACTTTAATTAGTTCCTGCTTTACTGCTGGAATTTCTTTTGACTGTGCATTTTTTGCAATCAGAGCCCTTGGAACTTTCGATAGATTAAATATTAGCTCAATTTCCCATCTTGAATCTAGTCCTTTCAAATGTCCTAAGGAAAAAAAAACCCACTGGATCCATAAGAATTAAATTGCTTGTTATACTATATATCCAGTGTTACATTTTTCTATTATTATTTAATTTGGGGGCAGAACCATCAAATGCATGGAATAAAAAAAAATCCGGCTGACGTCAGAAAGAAAAGATGTCTTTTTGACCCATGTCCTCTGCACAGAGTTGAATTGGACCAAGAACGAGACATTTCATGTGATAATGAAGAACCTTCTCAATGTCATTGGTCTGTTTCATTCTACCTTTTTTTCTCTCCAAATAAGGGGCAGCCCAATCCTGAGCTGCCCTACTGCCCACGACAGCAGTGATAGCCAAGCAGCTACCGCTGTGGGCTGGTGCTGGAAGCTCCCTGGAGGAAGAGGAGGTTGTCAACAAAGTGCAGGCAATGGGTCTACTTGCCTATTTAGCTGGTACAGAGCAAGGATGTTAGATAACTGGATTGGCCATGACGTCACAGACTTGAAGCCGTGGGTATAAGTTCAGATCCCGCCTCCCTCCTCCCAGCGTCCAATCAGCGAGCGCCTCGCGATTGGGCCACGCCCCCTTCCTTCCCTCAGTCCCCTCCACGGCCGCCGGTATGTTCAGTAATATAATTACGCGGAATTAAACCTTGGAATTGCACATTGAATCATAATTAGGTTACCAATGATGTTTCTCCACGATCACACGTTGTTATTTTGGTAAGTTTTTACTTCAGGAGTAAACGATTCAGCCCTAAACATCATGCGAAAACCCATTGGAAATAATTGGAATCAGCATTGTTTTGGGTATATTTACGTCACCGCTAACCCCGCCCACTAGCTTCACTTTGTTCGCATTCAGATAACAAGAAGGGCTGGGCCCTGGTACAGAGGTGGAGGCCTCCATGTAAGGAGGTCGGGATCAGTGGCGAATGTCACCGCCTGTCCCACCCCCAGCTCTGCCTCTCCCCCACTCAGAAATGCCCTTATTCCCTGCCCCCAAATGCCACAATGCTGATGATCAGTGTACTCACCGCTTCCCAGTTTGCAATGCTGCTTCCGGGCACAGCGGGGCCGGTATTGGCCTGGCGGTCACCCAGCGCCAATGGTAATGGCTTACCGCCTGCACTGGAGTTGCCTTAAGGCACCTTTTGAAGCACAGGAGCAGGTGGTACGCTCGTACATAAGAACATAAGAACATAAGAAGAGCCCTGCTGGATCAGGCCAAAGGCCCATCTAGTCCAGCCTCCTGTATCTCACAGCTGCCCCACCAGGTGCCCCAGGGAGTCATGAGACAACAAGATGCTTGCATCCTGTTGCCACTCCCTTGCACCCGGTACCAGTAGCCCACCACCTTTGTAAGGAGGTTGCACAATCCATCATTGCCTATAGCCCACGATGGACCTTTCCTCCAGAAATTCGTCCAATCCCCTCTTAACGGCATCTAGACCAGATGCCATCACCACCTCCTGTGGCAAAGAGTTCCACAGATTAACTACCTGCTGAGTAAAAAAGTACTTCCTTTTATCTGTTTTAACTCTCCCAATCCTCAGTTTTAGCGGATGCCCCCCTGGTTCTGGTGTTTTGAGAGAGGGAAAAGAACATCCCTTTATCGACTCTGTCCCTTCCATGCATAATTTTGTATGTCTCAATCATGTCCCCCCTCAGGCGCCTTTTTTCTAGACTGAAGAGCCCCAAACGCTGCAGTCTTTCTTCATAAGGGAGGTGCCCCAGCCCCGTAATCATTTTTGTCGCTCTCTTCTGCACCTTTTCCAGCTCCACTATGTCCTTTTTGAGATGCGGCGACCAGAACTGGACACAATATTCCAGGTGCAGCCTTACCATTGATTTGTACAATGGCTAGGATCAGGCACTAAGTTTCTTTGTTCTAGAACTTGGGTTATAACAAAATTGCATACATGGGCTAATAAAATGAAATGAACTGAATGAAATATTTCTGGAGACCGCTGCTCACCGAAAAGGCTGTTCCCAGCTCAAACGGAGCTTACTGCTCCGCCAGAGAGCCTCTCTACATTGCGCCCGATCACCCTCCAAGACATGTCGCCAGCCAACCGTGTCTGCCAGAAATCTGGGTGCAAAGCCTGCTGGGGTAGCAGAATATGGAATGGCTGGATGGTGACATGTTGGGGGGGTGATCGGGCATGATGCATTGGAGCAGGCAACAAATCCAGCCTGCACACCATAGTTTGGAGGTGCCTGATGCAGAGCACAGGATGGCTTTGAAGAACCCACAACATCCTAAATGGAAACTTGGATGGACCCATAAATACTTCTAAAGCCATGGTTATGAGCACAATCCTATGCAGCGCCGGAACGGTGAGGCCGACTTGGCAGCACCATATCTGACGCTGCATAGGAGAGGGAGCGTGTGCTCCCTTACTGTAGGGGAGGCTGCATCCTCCCCTAGGTGCTCCTTGGATCTGCACCTGCTAAAGAGCGGGCACAGATCTGAGGAGACCATGTGGCCCAAATCGGGGCCGCATGGCCTTATGGCCACCTCCCAAGCCCACCCACGTCCCGCCCAAGTCCCACCCCCAGCCTCCCTCCCTCCCACCAATCCTTGTCCCGATATGGGACAGAGCCTCCCTTGTGCCGATCAGCTTCAGTCGGCGCAAGGGAGGCTCTCCATCTACACTCTGAAGCTGACTCTACGAGTAACATCGGCTTCAGAGCTTTAGCACTGATGCGGGGGTGTTGCATCGATGCTATGCGCAATCTAGGATTGTGCTGCCCATTAGGGGTGGGGTTGTAGCTCCGTGATAAAGCGCATCAAGAAGATCCCCAGCTGAACTCCTCTTTTGCTAGGGAGGGCAAGTAAAGACCCATAGGGAACCCTGGTGAGTCAACGTAGCTTGAGCTTGATGGACTGAGGCAGCATAAGCCATGTCCGTGCAATGTCAAGGGAATCTATCTTGAATTGTGATTTTCATTCATTGTGCCACAGCACATTGTTGTGCTGCAGATGATCCACATGTGAGCTGTGGGAGTTTGGAGCACAGTGGTTAAAAAGCACTGAAAAAATACCTTGGTCTTCTGGTGGATCTCTATGTCTCTTCCATGTTCTGCAGCTCTGTTTCTTGGGCAGCTGTTCGTAGTAACACAATGTCTGCCAGTGGAAGTAGTGCAGTGGTGTCATCCAAATGATTTCGGAACAGGTACTCACTTTTGATTGGCACTTGTCAGGGTCCGCCCACCAGATGTGACGACATAAGCCGGAAGTGATGTTGTGGCAGGAAGTGAGGTCATAGCCGGAAGTGATGTCATGATGCCGCTGCCTGCCTGCCTCCCTCCTCACAGAAAGTGGGCGTGTAGTACACATGCGCAGCTGCTGAGCCAACCAGCCGACAGGGCCAGCTTCGAGTGGGCAGGGCCAGCTCAACTTCTTCTGTATTTGCAGTGTGTTATTGGCAGCCCACGGCATTGTGAAGGTCTCTGATGCAGAATGCCAGCTAAGACCTTCAGAATGCAGCAGAGACCTTCAAAATGGTGCCTATGAATAATGCGGTTGGCTTTACAATGGCTCTGGGAAGCTTCTCAAAGTCTCTGCTGGCATTCGGAAGCATTCCACGGCCATTTTAAAGCTATCTGTGCCTTTGAGGGTCTCTGCAGCATGGTGAAGGTCTTTGCTGCATTCAGAATGTCTCCTGCATAAGTAAGTTAATTACTCCTCCCCTAACCCCATTGATCCCATAGAATCAATAGCTCCCTATCCACAGATTCAGTATCGGCTGGGATTTCCAGAGACCTAACCCTAATGGATAATGAGAACGAACTGTATAGCTCTATAGATGCATTGTTCTTAATTATCAAGCCATTCATATGATTAAGCCAGCCTTTGCTTCCCAGAGGCTCCTTGTTTCTTACTGACTTCCTGTGGCCATTAAGGCTTACGCTGCACCATCTTTCTGTCCTAGAACTGAAAATTTGGCTGTGATTCACAAATTAGTAGGAACGCTCTATATCCAAATATTCATGCTCTTCTGGAATGTGAAAGCTGCTCATAGTTGTGATCTTCAGATGCAGAGAAATTTATCCTTTTTCTGCTAAGAGTTACCATAAGCTAGTCATCTGTGCTTGAATTCACATATCACAGCAACCTCTTCTACTTTAAATTATTGACAAAATGCTTTCTATCTAATTGACCATGTGTTAGCAAAGCATATATATTTAACTGCCTTGCTTTTTTCAAAGTCTCTTCCCAGCATGCCTACAATTCATCTTTCAGCTATCTTTTTTTATCTTGCAGTTGATTCCCCACTCCCAAATGTCAGCAAATGTTGAGAATACAGATAGTTTCAAAATATGGGAAGTATAACAATTCTACAAATTCTAAAAGATTATCCACATCAATATCTTTCATAAAAGTAAGGGTCCAATACTATCCTTGACCAGCCCACAGAACCACGAATGGATGCTACATGCTATGGGGGTATGTGAACAGATGGTAAAGGTAAAGGTTTCCCCACGACCGAATGGTCTAGTCGTGACCGACTGTAGGGGGCGGTGCTCATCTCCGTTTCAAAGCCTGTAGAGCCGGCGTTTTTGTCCGAGGACAAGCTTCCATAGTCATGTGGCCGGCATGACTCTACGCCGTAGCGCACGGAACGCCGTTCCCTTCCCAACGAAGTGGTCCCTATTTATCTACTTGCATTCAGGTGTGTTCAAACTGCTAGGTTGGCAGGAGCTGGGACAAGCAACGGGAGCTCACTCCGTCGCGCAGTCTTGATCTCCCAACCTTGCGGTCGAAAGCCCAGCAACAGTGGATTAACTCGCTGCGCCACCATGTCCCAAACAGATGGCCCAGGATATATAAATAAAACATTACCTCCCTGTAGGTCACTTGGCCTCCAATAGGTCTCCTCCAACAGGTCAGCTATTTTGCTGGTATAAATCGAGGAGATTCAGGGGATGGTTTGGGTTGGGAAAAGGGAAATTGGATCTTTGCATTTACTGCTGCCGCTGCTGAAGTCCCCCCTCCTGTCTCCTCCTCCCCTGCCCAGCTCCACTGAATTGCACGGGAAGCAGTTTTTTTAATGAACAAATGCCTATCAAAAGCAAAGCTAAATCATATATGAATCAAACCATCAATGTTAAGTTGCAAGCTGAGCTATGTGAAAACTGCTGTTGTAGACATGGATACTCTAATAGGCAGGAAACAGGCACTGGTTTGCCCAGAATGCACTGATTCCATTGAGTGAAATGGCTGTCAATCATGCCGGGACAAACAATGTTGCAACAAGCCAGCATTAAAAGAATCTGCTTCATCCAAGGTATGACGGTGCAAGTATATTATTCTTAGAAAAGCTTTGTTTCCACATTGTTTCAGACCTGTTAGTTCTGAGAACCTTTCTAAACTGTCCCATTATTGCACTGTGTATGGCATATAGTGCAGCATAATACGCTCTCAGATTCACTGCCCTGCCTAAATTCTATCCGGTCAAGGCCATAGCTATTTATAACGGGAACAAGGAGGCAGAGGGCTGTGTACGTGCGCTGTCCGTGGTGCTGCTTGAGCTCTCCGGTGACTCACATTATTACTACCACATTAACTCTGGATAACTATGTCAATAACTTACGCCTTTCTTCCACCACCATCCTCCACAGACACACACTTGGTGAAGTATTAATAAATACAATTAACTGCAAGACCCACAACAAAGTCCTTGGATTTCATTTGCAGCGAAACATTTACAAGTATAAATAGCTGCAGAACAGCCAGTAACCCTGCAGTAGCGTGAACGGCAGATCAAAGATAACCACAGGATGGTGAGCATGCAAACCATAAGGTGCAATGATCAAAACATTCCCTGCCTTCAAGAAACAGGATAGGCACAGGTAGCAAGTGGATTATGCATCATCTGGCAGACACATTAATCCTCAGCATTCTTTTCTTCATCTCCCTTAATTTGTTTATTAAGCAATGCAAATTGGATGAGGCTTGGCTGTTCCATCTTTGCTTTGGGCACAGTTTATGAGCTGTTTCTGCTGTGGAAGTCCTATTGAGATGAATGATCCTGCCTTGTTTCTATAAGGCTTCTTTAAGCTGCATAGTGGACTGTGCCATTCATATAGACATATATACATGTATGCATGAATGCCCTAGTTTCAGAGTCTTCTCAGCTTTGCCCACTGCAAGGAGAGTTCATTTACCAGTTCCAGGTTTCTCTAAAAGGAGGACTAATCCTGTGAGAAAGTGATGATGACGACGACGACCACAGCACAGCATGACTCTCAAATGGCATTGATGTTTTCTGTGTCCAGAATGAAATGTGCAGAACTCCCTTGAAATACTTCACTAGTCTCATAGAGTAAGGACTCTAACTCTGTGATAAACAGCATATTTTGCATGCAGAAGGACCCAGGGTCAATACCAGGGAAGGCTGGAGAATGATCCTTTTTCAAACTCTGGAAATCCACTGCCAGTCAATGTAGAGGTCAGGAGCTAGATGGACCAGTGTTCTATTTGAATCTGTGGAATTCCTTGCCACAGGGTGTAGTGATGGCACCTGGACTACATGCCTTTAAAAAGGGATTGGACAAATTTATGGAGGAAATGTCCACCCCAGGTTACAAACCATTATGGATAAATGTAATCTCCTGATTCTAGAAGTAGGCTGTCTTTAAATGCCAGATGCAAAGGAGCAGCAACAGGATGCAGGTATCTTGTTGTCTTGTGTGCTCCCTGAGGCATCTGTTGGGCCACTGTGAGATACAGGAAGCTGGACCAGATGGGCCTTTGGCCTGATCCAGTGGGGCTGTTTCTATGTCCCTATGAGTACAAGTCTGAAGAGGAACATCTGGTTCTGGTGGGTGTCAAAGAGAAATGCCATGGATAATCTTGACTAGCCACCAGTGTGTTTACTTCTGAATTTACCTCAGAATGTCAGAAGCAGGGGGAGTGGCGACAAGTTGCAGGTATCTAGTTACCTTGTGTGCTCCCTGGGGCATTTGCTGGGCCATTGTGATATACAGGAAGCTGGACTAGATGGGCTTGTTGCCTGATCCAGCAAGGATGTTCTTATGTAAACTGTTGGACAAGTTGAAGAAGGCCAGTTCTACTGAACAGAACTGCGGATCCTAACAGAGAAGTGTTGCTTCTTTGCTGCCGTCACCACCACAGAGCTGGGCTCCAGATGAACCTTTAGCTGTGGTCAGTCAGACTGTGTTATGAGTCTGCCTGCACTTGTGTTCCTGCCTTTGTTCAGTTCACCTGAAAGGGAAGCCTCCATTCAATTCAGTTCAGGCAGGCAATCAGGGGATCCCTTTGACAGCTCACTCCATCTCTCAGCTTTGTTGTGTTTTTTTTTGGAGAAGATGGAAATATTGATGACTACCTTCTCAGGACTATTGTGAAGATGAATGAAGTCAGGACTGTAAATACCTTGTACAGTAAAGTGCTTACTAGCTGGGAAGCATAATATTTTTGAGGACCTCGGGGAGGAAAACATTTGAAGGATATGAGCATCCTAGCAATCCCTCACATTGCACATGAAACTATCCTCAGGAAAGCAACTTTCAGAACAAAATCCTGATAAAAAAATAAAGCAGAACATCTGGCTACTGTATTTGGCACCTGGGAGCAAGAACATCAGGTCAGAAATGTAGGTCATAATAGACTGTACTTATTGAGCCTGAAAAATCAGCCTAGCATGGTATATGGCCATTGTGATATAAGGTTTGTCATTCCCTGGAGAACGACGCCAGTCTCCCTGACGGTACTATAAAGAAGGGAGTCACAAGCACCCACTGAACTGTCAGTATGCAAGTTCTGTAGAAGGATAGTGTTTGGGGGCTTGGAAATCAGATCACATGGCATTGAAATGTTGCAGTAGAACAGTGTTTCTTAACCTGGGTTCGGTGAGTCAGTCTCAGGGGTTCGGCAGAGGTGTTGTGTGTTCATTCCATTTGCTGGCCTTGATATCTGTGCTGCAGGGAACTTGCTGCGCTGAGTAGTTGTTGGGATATTAAAGTAAAACCTGGGAATTTGCAGGCCTGAATGGTAAGGCTTATCACTGAGGCCTAGCAGACCAGCAGAGGTAGTAGTTCGGGGTAGTTCTGACTTAGGTTCTGCCCAGTAACAAGACCATGTGATCTCTGGGTAAATGTTGCAAGTTATTTAGCCAATCCCAGGACACACTGGTTGCTTGTCTGTTCAGCTCAGTGAGTGCGTGTGTGTTCAGTCCTGTCCTGATCAGAGAGCTCTTCTGTTCTACTTTCAGTTTCTCCCTGAGTATTGCTGCTGCTGGATTTACAGATTTACTATGTCGAGCAAAATAAGAAAATGGTCGGACGAATACGTACAATTGATTTGCAGTAAATATTCATTGAGTTATGTTTTTGTTTTTGTGTGACATTCATGTTTTGTTGGTTTTGTTCTTTGAACACAGTGATTTTATGTGCAACTGATGCATGGTTCATTTTGTGCACTAATAAAATATATATCTCTATGTTTTGAATTTGAAAAAAAAAACATTTTATTTTTCCAACTATGAAGGGTTCGGTGAATGCATGTATGAAACTTGCGGGGTTCGGTACCTCCAAAAAGGTTAAGAACCACTGCAGTAGAATAATGAGAACAATTGCCTGCATTTGTGTGGAATATTTCAAGTGTTCAAAGTGCTTTGCACACAGTAGCAGAATGTGATGACCCTGTAAGGTAGGCCAATATGTAAAATGACTGGTGGGAGAATCAGAATGACAAAAGGAAATATTTCCATGCCCAGCACCTGATTAATTAGTGGCACTTCTTGCCATGGGATGTGATGACGGCACCTGGCCTACATGCCTTTAAAAGAGAATTGGACAGATTTACGGAGGAGAAGTCTATCACAGGTTACTACACATGATGGGTATGTGCAGCCTCTGAAATTTAGAGGTAGCCTATCTTTGAATGCCAGATGCAAGGGAGTGGCAACATCCTATTGTGCTCCCTGCTGCATCTGATGGCTGTAAGATAGAGGAAACTGGACTAGATGGGCCCTTGACCTGATCCAGCAGGGCTTATGTTCTTAATTATCCACCTATTGCAGATTGCCCTTTCATGGATCACTGCCTTGTCGTGGCGAAGGGGCTTGAGTAGCTCAATGAAGCTGTGAGCTATGCCATGTAGGGTTACCCAAGATGGACAGGTCATAGTAGAGAGTTCTGACTAAACGTGATCCGCTGGAGAAGGAAATGGCAACCCACTCCAGTACTCTTGCCAAGAAAACCTCATGGATTACAAAACTAAAAGGCTAAACGATATGACACTGGAAGATGAGACCCTCAGGTCGGAAGGTGTCCATTATGCTACTGGGGAAGAGCAGAACACGAGTACTAGTAGCTCCAGAAAGAGTGAAGTAGCTGGGCCAAAACTGAAAGGAAGCTCAGCTGTGGATGTGTCTGGAAGTGAAAGGAAAGTGCGATGCTGCAAAGAACAATACTACATAGGAACCTGGAACGTCAGATCTATGAATCAAGGCAAGCTAGATCTGGTCAAACGTGAGATGTCAAGGCTGAACATCGACATCCTGGGAGTTAGTGAACTAAAGTGGACAGGAATGGGAGAATTTAATTCAGATGACCATTATATTTGCTACTGTGGGCAGGAATCCCTTAGAAGAAATGGAGTAGCCTTCATCGTGAACAAGAGAGTGAGAACAGCAGAACTGGGGTATAACCTCAAAAATGATAGAATGATTTCCATTCGGATCCAAGGCAAACCTTTCAACATCACAGTAATCCAAGTCTACGCCCCAACCACTGGTGCTGATGAGGAAGAAGTTGACCGCTTCTATGAAGACCTAGAACAGCTTCTAGAATTAACACCCAAAAAAGATGTCCTTCTCATCATAGGGGATTGGAATGCTAAAGTAGGCAGTCAAGAGGTAATAGGAGTAACAGGCAAGTTTGGTCTTGGAGTACAGAATGAAGCAGGGCAAAGACTGATAGAGTTTTGTCAGGAGAACACATTAGTCATAGCAAATACCCTTTTCCAGCAACACAAACGGCGACTGTACACATGGACTTCACCAGATGGTCTACATCGAAATCAGATTGATTACATTCTTTGCAGCCAAAGGTGGAGAAGCTCTATACAGGCAGTAAAAACAAGACCTGGAGCTGACTGTGGCTCAGATCATGAGCTTCTTATTGCAAAATTCAGGCTTAAACTTAAAAAAGTAGGGAAAAGCACTAGGCCCTCCATGTATGACCTAAATCAGATCCCAAACGAATATACAGTGGAGGTGACAAACAGATTTAGAGGCTTAGATTTGGTAGACAGAGTGCCTGAAGAACTTTGGACGGAGGTCTGTAACATTGTACAGGAAGCAGCAACTAAAACCATCCCAAAGAGAAAGAAATGCAAGAAGGCAAAGTGGCTATCTGAAGAGGCTTTAAAAATAGCTGAGGAAAGAAGGGAAGCCAAAAGCAAGGGAGAAAGGGAAAGATATACCCAACTGAATGCAGATTTCCAGAGAACAGCAAGGAGAGATAGGAAGGCCTTTCTAAATGAGCAATGCAAAGAAATAGAGGAAAACAACAGAATGGGGAGGACTAGAGATCTTTTCAAGAAAATTGGAGATGTCAAAGGACAATTTCATGCTAAGGTAGGCACAATAAAGGACAAAAATGGCAAGGACCTAACAGAAGCAGAGGAGATTAAGAAGAGGTGGCAAGAATACACAGAGGAACTCTATAAGGCCGATCTCAATGTTCCTGATAACCACAATGGTGCGGTCACTGAGCTTGAACCTGACATCCTGGAGTGTGAAGTCAAGTGGGCTTTAGAAAGCCTCACTAACAACAAAGCTAGTGGAGGTGACAGCATTCCAGTGGAATTACTGAAAATCTTAAAAGATGATGCTGTCAAAGTGCTGCACTCCATATGCCAGCAAATTTGGAAAACCCAGCAGTGGCCACAAGACTGGAAAAGATCAGTTTACATTCCAATCCCAAAGAAGGGCAATGCCAAAGATTGTTCAAACTACCGCACCATTGCACTCATTTCACATGCTAGCAAGGTGATGCTCAAAATCCTACAAGCTAGGCTTCAGCAGTATGTGAATCGAGAACTACCAGATGTACAAGCTGGTTTCCGAAGAGGCAGAGGAACTAGAGATCAAATTGCCAACATTCGATGGATCATGGAGAAAGCCAGAGAGTTCCAGAAAAACATCTACCTCTGCTTCATTGACTATGCTAAAGCCTTTGATTGTGTGGATCACAACAAACTGTGGCAAGTTCTTGAAGAGATGGGAGTACCAGACCACCTGATCTGTCTTCTGAGAAACCTGTACGTGGGCCAGGAAGCAACAGTTAGAACTGGACATGGAACAACCGACTGGTTTCAAATTGGGAAAGGAGTACGACAAGGCTGTATCCTGTCACCCTGCTTATTTAACTTATATGCAGAGTACATCATGAGGAAGGCAGGGCTGGATGATTCACAAGCTGGAATCAAGATCGCTGGGAGAAATATCAACAACCTCAGATATGCAGACGACACCACTCTAATGGCAGAAAGTGAGGAAGACTTAAAGAACCTGCTGATGAGGGTGAAAGAGGAAAGTGCCAAAATTGGCTTGAAGCTCAACATTAAAAAAACTAAGATCATGGCCACCACTCCCATCACTTCCTGGCAAATAGAAGGGGAAGAAATGGAAGCAGTGACAGACTTTATCTTCCTGGGCTCCAAGATCACCGCAGATGGTGACTGCAGCCATGAAATTAAAAGACGTTTACTTCTTGGGAGGAAAGCTATGGCGAACTTAGACAACTTAATCAAAAGCCGAGACATCACCCTGCCAACAAAGGTTCGCATAGTCAAAGCTATGGTTTTCCCAGTAGCTATGTATGGCTGTGAGAGCTGGACCATAAGAAAGGCAGAGCGCCGAAGAATAGATGCTTTCGAATTATGGTGCTGGAGAAGACTCTTGAGAGTCCCCTGGACTGCAAAGAGGTCCAATCGGTCCATCCTACAGGAAGTCAAGCCTGATTGCTCCCTGGAAGGACAAATCCTGAAGCTGAAGCTCCAATACTTTGGCCACCTCATGAGAAGAGAGGACTCTTTAGAAAAGACCCTCATGCTGGGAAAGATTGAAGGCAAAAGGAGAAGGGGGCGGCAGAGGATGAGATGGTTAGATAGTGTCACCGAAGCGATGAACATGAAATTGGGTGAACTCCGGAAGCTAGTGGAGGACAGGGAGGCCTGGCGTGCTGTGGTCCATGGGGTCGCGAAGAGTCGGACACGACTTAGCGACTGAACAACAACATTGCAGATTGAGGGCTGAGACCACAAGAATAATGGCTTGCCTAAGGCCATCTAGTGAATTCAGTGCAATTGTGAGTTTTGAACTGGAGACTGGCTGGTTCATAATCTAGTTCCCAAGGCACTGTCGCTCTTACCTTTATTTCTTTTTGTATTTCTGTGTTTTTGTGTTAGTAAAGGTACTGCAGCAGGATATCATAGAATAGTGGTTTCCAAACTTTTTCGCACCAGGACCCACTTTTTAAAACAAAATGTAATCTGGACCCACTTAGGTTTACCAGACCTTTTTAAAAAAGGAAATCTAGAAAGAAATAATAGTGTATTTACTTGTTTATAAGTACTATAATAATAATAATAATAATAATAATAATAATAATAATAATAATAAT
>JAJKFI010000044.1:5273880-5293517 GCA_029204185.1 Lerista edwardsae | reverse complement strand
ATAATAATAATAATAATAATAATAATAATAATAATAATAATAATAATCAGAAAAAAATACCTTCAAACATTTATTTATTTACACATGCTTGTGAACTGCAGGAGCTGAGCTCTTCAAAAGGCAATTAGCAGACACAGTATACAATTTTTGAATAAAGGCATGAGGCAATTAGTGATCTGATCTTTCCATCACCCTTTAGCGACCCACCAAAAACCAGGGCATGACCCACCAATGGGTCCCAACCCACAGTTTGGGAACCACTATCATATAACACATCTATTGGGATGAAATTAACCAGTTATTAGAATTGTTGCCAAAATGTAAAAAAAAGGTGAATTTCCTGTAGTTTCCAAGGAGGAAAGAGGAAACATTTGAGAATCTTCAAGAGAAAAGAAATGAGTTTCTCTAAGGATGCAATCCTAACCTGGAGTTAGGCCAGCACAGTTAGGCCAGCAAAGTTTGGCCGGCACAAGGGCCACCGTAAGGCACAATTGGGTCACTCTTGAACTCAGGGAGGATGGCACACATCTATGTGCCGGCCTCTCAGACTCTGAGAGTGGTCCAAACATACTTTACGGTGCCAACCAAGCTTTACTGGCCTAACTGTGCTAGCCTAACTCCAGGTTAGGATTGCACAACAGTGCAAGCCTATGCATGTCTACTCAGAAGTAAGTCCTATTGTATTTGAAGGGGCTTACTCCCAGGAAAGTGTGTATAGGATTGTTACCTGTGACAATCTCAGGGGATTGCTGCAATATCCCCCACAGTGCTGCACTGTCCCATTTTTAATATATATACTCTGTTAAATTGCAGAAACCTAAATTCTCATCTCTCTGGAAGGACAAAGACTGTAGCGGCTACAAGAGGCTTTGCCACTGGGTTCTTCAACCACTCAATAACCTTTTGCAACTCACTCCCTGAAGAAGTATTGCATGGCTAGGCGATGATTAATTAACATTTATATAGTGCCGTTCATGTAGAGAGCACTCCGCAGAGCTTTTGTTCGAGCTCCTGTGCTTTATTTAGGCTTTGTTACAGCTGCCTTGCATTGACTTTGCAGTATTATGTCAGGAATTCATTCTGAGGCTGGGCGTTGGATTTTATGATGCGGTGAAACATTTGTATCCCACCTTTCTTCCTGGAAGTTGCCTGAGCTGGTCTAGAGTGGCCTATAGACGCTTGTATATAGCCTTAAATCTGAATATGTGAATATGTAGAGCTGCTTCTTATTCAGAGTGAAACTGGAGTCGGGCCGCATAAGCTAAACCAGCAAAGTTTGGCCAGCGCAAGGGCCACCATAAAGCATGTTTGGACTACTCTCGGAGTCAGGGAGGATGGCATATTTCTGTGTGCTGGCCTCTCAGACTCCGAGAGTGGTCCAAACATACTTTATGGGGTCCGTTATGCTGGCCAAACTTTGCTGGCCTAGCGTATGCTGGCCTAACTCAGTTTATTAGGATTGCGTCCTCAGTCAGACCAGTGGTTAATCCAGACCAGTGGTGTCATTCTATAATGAAGTGCCGGAACGGTGGGCGGGACTTACCGCGTGATTGGCTGCGCGGTTCTGATGCGTCGCCGCCGTTCCGAGCCCCGCGCGGGCACCCCTGGCTTCGGAGGGGGTGCCCGCTTGCCTGGGTGGCGCGCTGGGTGCTGCGGAGAGCCGCGGAGGGGCGCGCCACCCGGAAGAAGCCCTCCGCGGCGGAACAGCAGGCGGCGACGTGTTGCGGGGCCCCTGTCAATCAAGGGGTAAGTCCCGCCTGCGTTCCGGCACTTCATTATAGAATGACACCACTGATCCAGACTGGTACTATCTGTTCTGACTGGCAGCCACTCTTCAGCGCATGCTTAGTGCAGGCATGTACTGAATGTTCAAGGCCAGTGCTAAAGGCCAGAAATAGGCAGGGGGTGGGGGTGGGAAGGCTGGTAGCCCTGCTGGCCCAGGGAGGGGGCGGGGTGGGATGTGGCCTAAGCCTCCGTCCCCAGGCCGTGTGGCCCCAATTCAGGCTGCACGGCATCCTCGGTTCTGCGCCTGCTCTACAGTGCAGATCCAAGGAGCCCATAGGGAAGACTGGAGCCTGCCCTGGGGCGTGAATGTCCCCTTGTCCCAGGGGGGCTCCCCAGCACTCCGAAGCTGGGCTGGATTCAGCGCAGGTCCGCTGGGCCTCGCTATTCAAGTGCACCTCAGGATTGCACTTAGAGCGCAATCCTATACCTGCGTTACGCCAGCGCTATGTTCTTGCTCCAGTCCAGCACTGTCGCAAACGTGCGTCAAGCGCATCAGTGTCGGCCGTATGGCGCTGGACCGGTGCAAGCAGCAGTGCCAATGCTCGGGTGCCGCCGTGACCAGCAGCAGCGCCGGCCTTGCATTGGTCGGGTTGGCCTCCATGAGGGCGTGCCGGGGGTGTGCCGGGGGTGTAACTGGGTGGCGCAGTGGCAGGCGACAGGGGTGGCAACGCAGGTTGACTGCAGTGCCAAATCCTAAAGCCCGTCCCCGGCCAGGTCAGCCCCGATTCAGGCTGCTCCTGTGCACATTGACCTGCACTTGCAAAACAGCAGGCACAGGTCCGAGCAGACCCATAGGGATGACTGGGGCTTACGCGAGTTCAAGGGGACAACCTCCCTTTGTCCTGCATGTTGCTGCTGCTGCCTCCTAATGGGCTTTAGGATGCAGCTGTGCTGTGTTGGCCTTACTATGTCAGCCTTACTTAGGATTGGGCTGCCACAGTCTGCTCTTGGATTCATTCAAGACTAAGGGCCCAATCCTATCCAAGTTTCTGGTGCCAATGCAAGTGCAGTGCAGCCTGCAAGGTAAGCCAGTAAATGTTCCCTTACCTTGATTAGGCCTCCCTGACTCCCCCTCAGCCACAGCATGCAGCACACACCCCATGGGGACAGCTACACCCCATGGCGACAGGACCGGAAGACTGGATAGGATTTGGCCCTAACAGCCCAATTCTGTCCCCTGCCACGCTATTGCATGCAGTGTGCCACTGGAGTACAAGATTGGAAAAGATCAGTTTACATTCCAATCCCAAAGAAGGGCAATGCCAAAGATTGTTCTAACTACGCTCACTTCATAATTAATTAATATTTAATTAATAATATAATAATATAATTCAAAATATAAATGAACATAATTATGCTCATTTCACATGCTAGCAAGGTGATGCTCAAAATCCTACAAGCTAGGCTTCAGCAATATGTTAATTGAGAACTACCAGAAGTACAAGCTGGTTTTCAAAGAGGCAGAGGAACTAGAGATCAAATTGCCAACATTTGCTGGATCATGGAGAAAGCACGAGAGTTCCAGAAAAACATCTGCTTCTGCTTCATTGACTATGCCAAAGCCTTTGATGGTGTGGATCACAACAAATTGTGGCAAGTTCTTGAAGAGATGGGAGTACCAGACCACCTTATCTGTCTTCTGAGAAACCTGTATGCGGGTCAGGAAGCAACAGTTAGAACTGGACATGGAACAACCGATTGGTTTCAAATTGGGAAAGGAGTACAACAAGGCTGTATATTGTCACCCTGCTTATTTAACTTATATGTAGGGTACAGCATGAGGAAGGCTGGGCTGTATGATTCACAGGCTGGAATCAAGATTGCTGGGAGAAATATCAAGAACCTCAGACATGCAGACGACACCACTCCAATGGCAGAAAGTGAGGAAGATCTAAAGAACTTTCTGATGAGGGTGAAAGAGGAAAGTGCCAAAATGGGCTTGAAGCTCAACATTAAAAAAACTAAGATCATGGCCACCACTCCCATCACTTCCTGGCAAATAGAAGGGGAAGAAATGGAAGCAGTCTTTATTTGCCTGGGCTCCAAGATCACCGCAGATGGTGACTGCAGCCCTGAAAGTAAAAGACGTTTGCTTCTTGGGAGGAAAGCTATGGCGAACCTGGACAACTTAATAAAAAGCCGGGACATCACCCTGCCAACAAAGGTTCGCATAGTCAAAGCCTGTACTGGATGACTCACAGGCTGGAATCAAGATTGTGGTGCTGCATGCAAACCGTGGCACCTGGAAATATTTGGTGGTGACATGGTGATGTCTTTGCCAACTGCTTCCGGGAGGCCTGTTTTGGACCATTTAGAGGCAGGGGCAGGTGGGAGGGCCCAAGGCAAAACTGCTCGGCTCATCCCACTGACTTACAGCCCATACTGATCCCAGCTGCTGCAGCAGGCGATACGCTCGCTGTGCTGGTGCAGGGGCCCCCAAAGTGTGAGGCCCAATGTGATGACACTGGTTACATTGGCTTAAGATTGGCCCTGCCTACAGCTGCTCCCCTGGCAGAACCTGGTTCCTCCCCACCCCTCTCCCACCCTTGCCAAGAGTTCATTGACTGACATGCTCTATTGTTGTTTTCACCGAGTGCAACATGCAAACACAGTCTTGGGTCTAATTAGCAAACGGCTCTTGGAACCACATCACTGAACGCTTCTCAGAAGAACCCTCTCTTAAACAAGGTGGTGGGAGTAGCGAGAAACCCTTGAACGCCAACATTAACTCCCACAGGTTGTTTTTTTTTTAATACCCGGTGTTAAATGTTAAGTGCTCGCCGTGAATCTGGAAAGAAGAGTGTCATAGTTGCGGTCTTGCTACTTTTGAAGTCGCGCAAGGTCTTTCCACGTAATTAGCAGAAATTATTGAGCCTGGCCGGAAATATGGGATTTGTCATTAAGTTTAGAGGCTGCATTATCTCTGGGAGTCTAATCATGTGTGCAGAAGACTAATTGTTAATGGCAGGGTCTTATTGCTCATAGCTTTCTTTTATTTTAAGTGGAATGGTCTGCTTTGTGAGAAATAATTAGGTTTTATAGTCCTACCTGCATTGAGCCTTTTGTTGAAGTGCCTTCCCCGATGCACCTTCTAAGAGCAATTAGCAGCCGTGGTGTTGCTTTTCCTTAAATCACACACACATTGTGTCATGGCCGGTTTCAACCTTCTCCTTTGTTTTTCATCCTGGCTTCTCCCCTGTGTGCGCGCACTTAACTTCAGAGCAGCAGCAGCCAATACAGGCAGCCTAGAGCTCTGCAAACAATTCTTGATAAGTACCCAGCATGACAGCAGTGCCACAACTTTGGTGGTTGTGAGACACAGGTTGGACATGACAAATACGTTCTCTAGGTACTAATGCGTCATTGCCATGCAGTTCAAAGAAAGATGAAGAACCAGTACAATAGTCTAGCACTCAGTGCCTTGTGACTTTTTTTTGCTGACAGTATAATCTAGTTGACCTTGATTTTCCCCCGCTTCAAATGATGGGATGATCATTTTTAAGGCACCGTTTAAGCGCTGGGGGATTCTTTTACACAGTTATTCTTTCCCTTGATAGCAAGAGGAAGATCCCCACTCCTTCCAGGGTTTGGGAATGAGCTTTGCTTATTGTACATTTCAGAATCAGCGTACATCATGTTAGGTTTAGAAAAGCAGGGTATAAATTCATTAATTGAAAAAATGCATAAACCAGAAGGCAGCAACGGACACTTGTGGTTAGTGGAAGTGGCAGAGGAGAGGGAGAAAGGGAACGTTGACAGGCAGATGCATGCCAGAAAAAAAATAGCCATTTTCAACTAGTCTGCAGCAGCGCATTGGTGTGCCTCGAATGCTCTGCTGGTGTTCTGTAGGAGATCCCCCTACACTGGCAGTGCAGTATGCCTTATTGTCAAAAATCTGATCATATGCCTTGGCAAATTTAGCACCTTGTGAGTGTGCCATAGGATGAAAGAAGGTTGAAAATCACTGATGTAGACAGTCCTTATAAATGTAAGACTTGTAAGGGCCCAATCCCAAAGGCCCTATCGTTGGCGGTACATGCAGAAAAGGTAAAGGTTTCCCCATGACCGAATGGTCTAGTCATGACTGACTGTAGGGGGTGGTGCTCATCTGCATTTCTAAGCCGAAGAGCAGGCGTTTGTTCGAGGACAAGCTTCCGTGGTCATGTGGCCGGCATGACTATACGCCGTAGCGCACGGAACACCGTTACCTTCCCACCGAAGGTATTTGTCTACTGGCATTTTTAGGTGCTTTCGAACTGCTAGGTTGGCAGGGGCTGGGACAAGCAACAGGAGCTCACTCCATTGCGCAGTCTTGAACTCCCAACCTTCCAGTCAGGAACCTTCCAGTCAGCAAGTTCACCGCTCAGCAGTTTAGCCCGCTGCGCCACCACGTCCCTTACATGCAAACCGCCAGAACGTGCCATGTTCGCAACCGTGTCGTGAACGTGTCGTATGTCGCTGGCACAGCACTCACTCAGTGCCAGGCCCCAATGTAACTGGGTGGCCGGGCAGTTCTCCAGCATCACCAGTCAACTGTAAGCCTGTTTGGGTCAGGGGTGGAAGGCAGGAGGGGGAGGAACCAGGTGTGGGAGGGAAGGAGCCCCATTGTAGATGAAGGTCCTCTTCTCCTGAGGAGCCTCCGGCTCTGCCTAACTCTCATGGGATGCAGCGCTCACCCTTTTGGTACTGCTGCTCCCATGGGAGGCTGGCAGTTCAGGTTTGGGCTCTCAGATTGTGAGATGGTACTTTGGGAAGAAATGGAAGCAGTGACAGAGTTTATTTCCCTGGGCTCCAAGATCACCGCAGATGGTGACTGCAGCCATGAAATTAAAAGACGTTTGCTTCTTGGGAGGAAAACTATGGCGAACCTAGACAACCTAATAAAAAGCCGAGACATCACCCTGCCAACAAAGGTTCGCATAATCAAAGCTATGGTTTTCCCAGTAGCAATGTATGGTTGTGAGAGCTGGACCATACTGGACTGCAAGGCGATCCAATCGGTCAATCCTCCAGGAAGTCAAGCCTGATTGCTCCCTGGAAGGACAAATCCTGAAGCGGAAGCTCAAATACTTTGGCCACCTCATGAGAAGAGAGGACTCTTTAGAAAAGACCCTCGTGCTGGGAAAGATTGAAGGCAAAAGAAGAAGGGGGTGGCAGAGGATGAGATGGTTAGACAGCGTCACCGAAGTGATGAATATGAAATTGGGCGAACTCTGGAAGCTAGTGGAGGACAGGGAGGCCTGGCGTGCTGTGGTCCATGGGGTTGCAAAGAGTCGGACACGACCTAGCGACTGAACAACAACACTTTGGGAAGGGTCATTGCTCAGAGGTTGAGCGCATGCTTTGCATACAGAAGGTCTTCCAGGTTCAATCCCTGACATCACCGGTTCAAAGGAGAGCAGGTAGGTACCTTACCCTGACCCTGGAGAACTGATGCCAGTCCAAGTGGACAGTACTGAACTCGGTGAGCCAACAGGCTGACTAAGTATAAGGCAATTCCGGACGCTTCTATGACTGATCAGATTTGCTTAGTAAGCTTCATGGCTGAGTGGTGACTTGGACAATGGCTGTCCTGCCTCAGTGGTCAGTACGCTCTGTTCCTTGGCTGACTCACCTCTCGCTGGTCCTTTTGGAATACAAATGGAAGAAATAACAGAAGACAAAACAGCACAGAGCAGATTTTCTTATGCTTTCAATGAAACCTGATAGAGGATTTGACTTGCTCCACCACACTCTCCAATGTGCCTCCCACTGTTCAGGAGTCTGTGACCATGTTGTGGTGTGTTCGCAGACCCACGCCAGCTATCAGTGCCCTCAGAGTGGTGTTGAAACGACAAATGCATGCAGGGTCTGATTTCATTTCCATTGCTGGCGTGCAGGCTCCGAGAGTCAGCAGGCTCCTCGGAAAATATTACACTTTGCCTTAACTGCAATAAATGTCACATTGTGGCAATTGTCCTGCGGCACATTATAGTCCATTATCCTAGAGCTGTAACAGCAGAAGTGCACTAGTGTTGTTTTCACCTAAGGATGAGCTGACCACAATTGCCACCTGTTTTTTGTTGAAAATCACTAATATTAACAGTTTTTGTTGGGCTCTCCTCCTATATAGTCATAGTGGCAGTATCTGAGGTTAAACATGTGTGGCCATTAGCTTACCAACTTGTGTATTTTACACACTGTAAGGTTTAATGCTTGGTAAATCTTTATATAATCTCAAATCCCATTGTGTTGAATTGGAATCCATCACCACAATGGGAAAGGCCGAACGGTACACATGGAATTGGGCTTGTTTTAGATAATTAGTGCAACTTCACCATTGACCTTTGTAACCCTAACCCTACAAGAAAATCGTACATCTGGGATGTGGCTTGTCTGTGCCAGGCATAGCTAAAACCTACCCCAAGGAGAGCAGTGGGCCAGGAGGAAAACACTCCCCCCTCCCGCAATGCGCCGTATAAGTGGTCCCTCCCATTTGGCGAGCATCTCTGCATTGCTGCCGCTGTCCCAAAGGCTCTGATGGTAAGTGGGGAGGACCAATTATATGGTCCATTGAGGCACTTGCAATAATTACTGCACTCCCGCTCTGGCTGTGCTGCTGGTGATGGTGGAGCCTCTCCTGTTGGCTGAGGGCTACCATCTTCCCTTGTCACTCGTCCACACCCACACATGTGCACACACCAGTTGCACCGCTAAGGGGGTGCAAGGGGCAATTGCATCAGGCTTTAGGGGGAGCGACAAGCTGAACTTGACACTAGTGGCCAAAATTGTGAAAACCATAAGTACGAATAATACCATCATGTTATATATCATTGGAAAGGAAATTCAATGCTGAATTCAGTGGAAAAAAATCACATTGGAATATCTTTATTCTATCAAGCACTACGGCTAAAACTAGCAAATGTTTTACATACTCCATGAGTTAAATTTGATTTAACTCTTTTGATCCCGGATAGCAAATGCCATAGCTATACCCCCTCCCTCCCTCCCTCCCTCCCTCTCTCTCTCTCTCTCTCTCTCTCTCTCTCACACACACACACACACACACACACAGAGAGAGAGAGAGAGAGAGAGAGAGAGAGAGAGAGAGAGAGAGAGACTATTCCCTTCAGATCAATGCTATTATTAAATAGGTGGCAGTTATGAAACAAGGTGAGTGTGAATTCATCCCCTCAAATTCCAGCCACCTGTTCTCCATGGAGAACTTTGGACTCAGCACCAGTTTTTTATTCTTACCGGCATTAAACCGAGTTTCATTCTAATCCTGATGCCAATGCGCTGGTATCTGTTTTAATTTTTTTGGCCAACTGCATTGCTGACATTATGATGTTTGGATAGATTGTTGTTAATCACAGGAGCCTTTGTCTGAGAGGCAGGGAATGAGGAGTTTAATAAATACATGTTTCTTAGAAAGAGCAGGGAATACTAAGCATAATAGATACCACTGTGAAATTAAGCAAGACTGTGTGCCTTCTGTCATCCTGAAAAATAAAATGGATAGGGTTGCATTGATACATACTGCTTTTCTGCAGTTTAATTGTGAGTATATTCATGGACTGGTTCAGATTAATTGTGTAATCCTAACCTGGAGTTAGGCCTGCACAATTAGGTCAGCAATGTTTGGCCAGCACAAGGGATACCATGAAATATGTTTGGAATACTCTCAGAGTCAGAGAGCCCAGCACACAGATGTGCGCCATCCTCCCTGACTCTGAGAATGGTCCAAACATGCTTTACGGTGTCCCTTGTGCCAGCCAAA
Source organism: Lerista edwardsae (assembly GCA_029204185.1). NCBI lineage: Eukaryota > Metazoa > Chordata > Lepidosauria > Squamata > Scincidae > Lerista > Lerista edwardsae. The sequence goes on along the minus strand of JAJKFI010000044.1, from coordinate 5,283,973 downwards.
CTTTGCTGGGCTAATTGTGCCGGCCTAACTCCAAGTTAGGATTGTGCCCTGAGACTCTGAGGCTGCAATCCTATACACACTTTATAATGGGACTTACTTCTGAGTTGCTAACTGGGCAAGAGGCACTTTTCATGTGGTGTTCCTCTTGTATTTAGGAGGGGGAGAGTAATTGTCCCTCTTCACCCCAGCACAGTGTCTTTTCTAGTGGCTGTATTTTGCATATTTTTAGATTATGAGCAGTGGTGTCATCTAAATGATTTAAGAACAGGTACTCAGTTTTGATTGGCATGTGTCGGGACCCGCCCACCGGAAGTGATGTCATAAGCCAGAAGTGATGTCATAGCAGGAAGTGACATGAAAAAAGCCCTTTTTGAGGCCTCAGATGATTTTAAACTGACCCAACAGTTGCAACAGTATTCCACAGCACCCCCAGAACATGTTAAGGAGGCCTGGCATCATGTTAAAACCCCAGAGCAACTCATTTTTCAGTGGCAAGGAAAGGAAAGGCTCCGCTCGCTGCCTGCCTGCCTGCCTGGCTCTGAGAACATGCAGGCAACTCAAACATGCAGGAAATTCAAATGTTGCAGAGGGTGGAGTCGACGAGTGGGCGGGCGAATGGGTGGGGCCAGCTGTAATCCTAGAAACCGGTACTCGCGTACCCCCTCGTACCCCCTGCATGACATCACTGATTATGAGCCCTTTGGGGCAGGGAGCCATTGAACTTTATTATTACTATTTCCCTTTGTGAACTTTGTGTTGAAAAGCGGTATATAAATACTATTTGATGGATTGATCTGTTTAGGCTTGTGCTATGAGTAAATTACAGGTCATCTTTGGAAGAAGCGCAACATTGGCAAACTTACAGAGCGCAATCCTAACCTGGAGTTAGGCCGACACAGTTAAACCAGCAAAGTTTGGCTGGCACAAGGGACACCGTGAAGTATGTTTGGACCACTCTCTAAGTCAGAGAGGCCAGAACACAGACGTGCGCCATTGTCCCTGACTCCGAGATTGGTCCAAACGCACCTAATTGTGCTGGCCTAACTCCAGGTTAGGATTGCGCCCTGAGTCTTCGGATTCCATTAAGGCTCCTGTTTATATTCCTAACTCCAGGTTAGGATTGCACTCACAATCTCCCAGGTCACTAAAGACCAAGCTAGGTGATGTGTAGATTTTATGATTGGGATAATAATGTTTGTATTTTCAATGCAAATAGCAGTCAGGGGAAGTTCTGATCCACTATGGTTAAAGTTAAGGGTTAAAAGGTTCTCCTTCGGGAGATCTATGGCTAAGGGTTAAAGTCTTCTCCCTCCCTGTCAACCTGATCTGGCTCTGGACCTTACATGGTCTTCTATATTTAACAAAACAAAAACGCAAATTTTAGTGGCACAATCTGCCTGTTGTCTGTTTTGGACCCAAGTTCAGTAACCGCCCATTGGCAGCTCTGCATTCTGGTTGTTTAATGCATTTATCACACATACACTATAAAGGGATTCAAAGGGAGCGAAACAGAAGCAAACAGAGGGCTACCTTGTCTTGCCCATATGATGGAATAGTTAAATTAATGGATATATCTAATTAGCAACCTGCAAAATTATAGCTTGCCTGCTGCCAATACTGAAGCCAATGGGCTGTGAGATAATTTTTGGACTCGAGCAGCCACACTGTCCCCCCACTGGTGAGTTTTACTGTGGTTCTGCCACCTGCCCTTGGAAATAAAATAATCCTCGCAATTATAGTTTGTAATTTGAGAGTGGTTTGTAATGTAATGGCTTTTACTGTACGAGATGAATTATCGTGCGTTGACAAAGTGCAGGTTTAATGAATAGTTGATGGGGAAAAGTTATTTGCGTTCAGGCAGTGTTGATTCTTTTAAAAACGCCTGACAGATGATTTCATTTCGGGAGAGCACACTTCGCAAGAAGAGCTGTGCTGACTTGTCACGGCAGCCCCATCACCTCCAACAAAATCCTACGACACTGTTTTCTTGCAGTAGGCATGTTGCAGGCAGGCAGCCTTCTTCATCGGATGCACAAAGTAGGGTGATGATGCTACATAACATTTATTTCTGGATTGGCGAGGAGTAAGGTAGGAATCTTACAAAGAGAGACATAAGAGAGAGATGAATTAAGGTCCTACTATTCTTGTTGCGATAGTTGGCCCCGTAGGAGCAAGGTGGCTGCCACAAAGAGCCAACTACGAGCAGAGTTGCAGCTTAGCCCTGCTAGAGTGAGAATGCCGGTCCCCTCCTGGCACAGAAACAAAGTCTACCCCCACCTCAGGAATCCGTAGGAGGATAGGAAAAACTCCAAGGACACGGACGGCTTTTCTATCACCAAAGTGTATTAGGATAAAGGCTCCAAGTTACAGAAACGAATAGTCCAAACAAACAGCACACGTCACACTGTCAGAGTGCTTAATTCACGGACAGAGTGCTCCGCTGCACTTTGTCCCTAGCCCCAGGGGCATTTCTAGGGGGTGGCAGGGGGTGGCACGAGCCATGGGCGCCATCTTGCATTAGCCGGCAGGAGCGAACAGAACGCGGCCGGGATGCCGCGTTCTGTTCGCTGCCGCCAGCCCCTTAAGGCCAGTGGCAGCGAACAGAACGCGGCGCCCCGGCAGCGTTCTTTCTGTTCGCTCGTGCCGGCCTTAAAGAGCCGGCAGGAGTGAACAGAACGTGCCTCTTAGAAGGGGCGGGGCGCTATGTCATGATGTCACTTTGTGACGTCATGACATTGCGTGCCCCTAGGGGCGCATTTTCATTGGGCGCCATGGGCGCCCTTTCAAATAGATCCGCGCCTGCCTAGCCCATACACAACGCAGTGGTTTAGCTCTACCTTTATGCCGGTTCTGGTCCAATCCTGGACTGTTGCTGGGGGGTGGAGAGGCCTCTGCACACGGCCCTTCTGGCTCCTGCAGGTGTTCGCTATTAGAGTCATGAGGGAATGACTCAGCTCTTTTACCAGAGCCGGAAGGCCTGTTTACAGTGGTCTGTAAACTTTGATTCAGGTCTTTGGCTCAGACCTTTCTCTGCATAAGGCCTTCACATGGCATGACCAGAAGCTCCACATTAATAATATCGTGACAATTCTTCCATAGGACGTGGGATGTGGTGGCGCTGCGGGTAAACCGCTGCTGCTGAGCTTGCTGACCGGAAGGTTGGCAGTTCAAGACCACATGACAGAATGAGCTCCCGTCGCTTGCCCCAGCTCCTGCCAACCTAGCAGTTCAAAATGTAAAAATGTGAGTATATAAATAGGTACCACTTTGATGGGAAGGTAACAGCATTCCGTGCACTATGACGTATATTCATGCTGGCCACATGACCACGGAAGCTTATCCTTGGATAAATGCCAGCTCTTCAGCTTAGAAACGGAGTTGAGCACCGCCCCCTACAGTCGGTCATGACTAGACCATTCGGTCGTGGGGAAACCTTTACCTTATTCTTCCATCACAGAACTCACGGTGAAATACATGGTATTCTCAAGCAATGGTGTCACTAAAGAAGTGCAGGGGTGCAATTGCACTGGGCAAGAAGATTTAGGGGAGCAATGAGCTGAGCTTGACATCAGTGGCCAAAATTGTGAGAACCTTGGTATGTATGACTAATACCATCATGTTGTATACCATTTGATGTGGAATTTAATGCAGAAGGCAATGAAACAAACCGGAATATGATATCTTTATCAAACGTTATGGGGAAAAATTCAAAAATTTAATTGTCATGTAAAAATTGCAGGTTTTATGAATAATAAGGTCATGTTATATATCATTTGATGTGGAACTTCATGCAGAATGCAAAGAAACAAATCAGAGTGTAATATCTTCATTCTAGCAAAAGTTATGGCCAAAAAACCAAGAAAATGAAAATACAACTGTGATGTCACTTCCTGTTGTGACATCTCTTCCAGGGTGTCATTTTGCACTGGGCTACACCGGGCTAGGCCAGTGTTACCAAGCAACCATGTACAGACCAATCCTGTGCAGGATTGGCTGCTGGTAAGGGGCCTGGTAGGGAGGGCTAAAAGTGGATCTATCAGCGTGGATAGGGATGGGGAAGAATGGGAGGCTCCAGGAGGGGGTGAATCCAGCGGCAATGTTGTGCACCGCATTCTGTCCTCTCCATCAGCAGCCTCCTGCCCTGTTTCCTCCCTCAGACTTGAAACAGCTGCAGAGCTGGCACAGATCCAAGGAGGCCCATTGCAGAGCTGAAGGCTTACAGGCGGGTAAGGGGATTAGCTGCCATTTTTGGGCTAAGCTGCACCAGTGGTTGCGGGGGTGGAGGATCGGATCGGGCTTCCAGTCTTCCTGCAAACCAAACGCTGCAGTATCAAAAGGTCTTACTCTACGGGGCTGTTGTAGATCTCGACAACATATGTGAAGTTATGCACATGGCGTATTTTGACCTGTCTAAAATAGTGTATAATTGAATGCTATTGGTGAGCAGCAGAGGCTGTCCTGGGGATTTCCCTGCCCAGGGGCAAACTCCTGGTCTGCCGCCTCCCCATCCTGGAAGTAATTGCGGTGACAGCATCCTGTCACTGTAATTACATCAAGAAAGCAGTGCTCACCTCCTCGGGGGCGGGAGCACTGCTTTCAGCAGCTCAAAGGGTTGCTGGGGGGCTGACCTTCCGGCAGTGCAAGGTCACTCCCTGTGAGCAGCTTCATGCCCCTACAAGGGGCACCCGCTTCCTCCCATTGTCAGAGGAACTGATGGTCCCATGCCGGCTTCCCTGGCTTCACGCTGCTGCAAGGGGCAATCGGGTTCCTCCGACTGAGGAACCGACTGCCCCTTACAGAGGTGCACAACCAGCCAGAGAAGCGGCCCAGCAACATGGCAGTGTCCCAGCTTGCCCCGCACGGCCGTTTCCAGCGGTGTTATGCTGCCGGAATGCTGGGCGGGGCATCCGGGTGATTGACAGCCCGGCCATCGCGTTCCGGAGCATTACGCTGTTTGCATAACGTACGCAAGCGGCGTAATTGGTTATGCAAATGGCGTAACGCTCCGGAACGCGACGGGCAGGCTGTCGATCACCCGGATGTCCCGCCCAGCGTTCCGGCAGCATAACTCCGCTGGCCCTTTCCCAGCTGGGTGCTGCTGCAGCACCGAAGCTGCCCAAAGAAGCGGCCAAGTGGGGCACATTTTCACCCCACACAGCCACTTCTCATTCTCAGTGGTGGCAGGTGGGGTAGCCAGGGGGTGAATGTCACCCCCCAAGGCCAATACCCAGGGCATTGGCACCCCTTGCACCCCCCTCATGTCCACCACTGGTCAGCCGTGTTTCTTCATATCAGACAAAAAACCTTGTTTCCAGTTTCCACCCAAGTTTTCATACAGTCCTAGGAGCTGAACCTTGTGCTCAAGGGATTTCTCCCCCCCCCCAAGACACACACACACAAACTCATACCTGCTTTCTGGGCAGATTTAAAAGGTCTCCTCAGCTACTTGTGCAGATTATGGTGATGTGAAGCATATACCTGCTTTGGCAAAACGGTGTTTGAGAGTGAGATGAGATTTTGTGTTATCATCCGTCATCAATTTAGCACATCCGTCAGCTGCATGTTGATGGAGGCTGCGGACATGATGTTTAGCCTGCAGCCAGTTACTAACTTTGTTTGGAAAGAGTTCAGCTTAGTTCACTTGCTTGCCTTGCCTTGTCTTTCTCCCCCTCTCTCTGTTCGTGGGACTGCCGTGATTAGGAAAAAGGCATTCTTAAAGGAGCACTCTCTCCCAGTTGCGTATTTGAGATTTTAAAACAAATATGGCTCTCTTTCCACTTGTGTGATTCATGGTAGAAAAGCCACTGCTAGAGTCTTGGAAGACAAGAATCTGGGATAGACCTGCGTCTATCACCTTACGTGAGTATTCCAGGCAGCCTGATCCTGAGCAGCCCTACCACCGGCACTGCAACTGAGACTGCAATCCTAGCCTGCAGTTCGGCCGGCACAGTTGAACCAGCAAAGTTTGGCTGGCACAAGGGACACCATAAAGTGCGTTTGGACCACTCTCGGAGTCAGAGAGGCCAGCACAGAGCGCACAGATGTGCGCCATCCCTACGTTCCGGTGGCCTTTGTGCCAGCTAAATTTTGCTAATTGGCCTAACTGTGCCGGCCTAACTCCAGGTTACGATTGTGCCCTCAGTGTTGCAAATGGGCCATAAGGCACGCTTGTGCTGCACTGTGAGCAAGTGGCACTCATCTCAGCCCTTTGGTTGTAAGTGCCATGACGTTCGTCCCCTTTCCCCATGGTAAGGGCACAGGGCAGGCAATAGTTTACTCGCCTTTGTGCCAGCTATTTTGCCAGCTCAAATGCAAGGGCCTCTGTGTCGGGCCATAAGAACATAAGAAGAGCCCTGCTGGATCAGGCCAAAGGCCCATCTAGTCCAGCTTCCTGTATCTCACAGCGGCCCCACCAGGTGCCCCAGGGAAGCATGAGACAACAAGATGCTTGCATCCTGTTGCCACTCCCTTGCACCCGGTACTCTGAAGTAGCCCACCACCTTTGTAAGGAGGTTGCACAATCCATCATTGCCTATAGCCCACAATGGACTTTTCCTCCAGAAATCCGTCCAATCCCCTCTTAAAGGCATCAAGACCAGATGCCATCACCACCTCCTGTGGCAAAGAGTTCCACAGATTAACTACCCTCTGGGTAAAAAAGTACTTCCTTTTATCTGTTTTAACTCTCCCAACCCTCAGTTTTAGCGGATGCCCCCTGGTTCTGGTGCTTTGAGAACATCCCTTTATCGACTCTATCCCTTCCGTGCATAATGCCATGCGGCCCAACACGGAGGTCGGGATCCAGCGGTGAAGGCTCCAACATCAGCGATGGTAGCACTCATCGCCGCTGGTGTTGCACTGCCACCTCTGGGCAGCGAGGGCTGGCATTGGCCTGATGTTGGCCCAGCACCACTGGTAACGGCTTCCTGCCAGCGCGGGAGATGCATTATAGCACCTTTCGCAACACTAGAACGGGCAGTATGTTTGTATCGCACTCGCCAAGGCCCACAGAATCGGGCCCTTAGTTACCCAATCTTTCCAGCGCCCATGCTTTCACTGGAGGCTCTGCAGGACCAACCAGGAATTGTGTCACTACCCACCAAGTGGGTCTCGACCTACAGTTTGAGAAACCCTGAATAATACTAATGTCGATTTACACCCGTCTAGTGAAGAACGCCTTTTGTGTGCTGCGGGCAGCAGCCGTAATAAGGGACTTCCCCTTCCCGCTTGCTTGCTTTCCTTCTCACCTTTTATATCTGCCCTCGTCGACACCTACAGCAAGGGATGGGTTCAGGCTGCCCACGTTGTCGAGTTCACGGTTTCCTCTTTCTTGTTTGTTGACCTGCTCATGGATAGTGCCTCCTCCATTATGCGAGTCAGTAAATAACACTGCGGTGCTCAGCAGCACAATTCTGCCTTCCTTGCTGATATTCAAAGATAAGGGGGCTGTGCCTGAATGCTGGGAGACAAACCACATGCACGCACCCTGCGGTTTGGATTCTTTTTCTTCCTCGCTGCGGAACTCCTACTTCAAGGCCGGGGGCAGAAGCCACGCCCCTTCCTAATTATTTCGTGTGAGGTGAGCAGAGCTCCCATTCTTGCCTGAGCTGAAATGTCTCCTTGTGACTTCAACCATGCATGTCTTAGTTGAAGCGTGTGCTTCTCTTTGTTGCCTTCATTTCTTTTTATAGACCTTGAACGGCATTGTTTTCTACTAACGTTTCAACAGGAATACTGGGCAGGAGGGTTATAAAACGGGGAAGAGGCTTGTTTTCAAGATGGATGAATGAGTAGAAAAGTGTTTGCTGTTGGGCAGCCCAATCCTAACCCATGCTGTATCCAGCACAGGAGGCTAGGAGGCAGCTGGAGGTCACTTTGGGATAAGGAGATATTTTCCCCTTGCCCCAGGTAAAGCCATAGCCACCCCTATGGGGCTACTTAGGGATAGGGGTTAGGATCCAATCTAAGTGCAGGATCCTGGCTCCAGCTCCCTCTCCAGGCCAGCACCAGGCAGCCTTCTTCATTCTTGCTACTTGTGACAGCCACACTGTTCAGGGTTGTCAGAAACAGGTGGAACCCTATCGACCTTTCTGCACCTTGAGGTCTCCTCATCTTTTGCTCCAGTACCTGGTGGCGTCCCCTCTTCCTTTAGCAGCAGTGAGAGGTCAATCTTGTCCTGACCCTTATCCACTTCCTGTGGTGCTCGGAGACCAATACAGTAGGGCACGAGGAGCTGTTGCAGCTTAAGTAAACAGCTGGAACCGTGGAGATGGCATTGAAGGGAATGAAGTCATCTGACTTCATGACACCTTGGCTGGTGAGGCACACATCTTGAGTGGGAAGGGAAAGGGCAGATAGGTGTTGTCCGAGGCTGCCTGATGCTTATTGGCTGAGCGTTCTGAAGCCCTAGCGTCCCTCATTTGCATGCCTTACCAAGGTGGAGACTGTAGCTGCACCTATTCACACAGAGCAAGATAGGTCTGGAAGGTTCGGTTTCACGGCCAGATATAAGAAAACAGGGACTCCTCTGTTTGAGGCTTCAGCTGGGAAGTTAGGGTGTCACTGTTGGCTGGGTTTTAGCCACAGAGGGAGGTGGCTGTTTTGGAGGGCTTGAAAGATGGTTGGCTTCGTGATATTGGGAAACTCACAGGGCAGAGGCTGAGCCAGTAGGCATTATATGTTCAGCAGGGTAGGAGTTGCTTGTTGCATGTCTGATATACAGTATGTTCTAATTCTTCCAAGGTGCAATCCTAACCTGTGCTGGAACAGGCCAGCCAGCCAGCCTGTACAGTATCCAACTGAACAGTTGGGAGCAGGCTGGGAGCACATTCATCCCTTTACCCAGGGTTAGGCGCCAGCCATCCCAATGGGGCCACTTGGATCTGCACCTGCTGTTTAGCAGCTGCAAGTCGGAGTATGCTGCTGTAGCCCGAAATGCAGAAAATGCAGAAAAAAATATTAAGAAATGGAAACAGTAGTTTCTGAGGACATTTGTTGTTTATTAATCGACTTGCAAAGGTATGTTAATTATTCTGCTCGTTATATTAGTGCTCTTGTAAGACTTAGGACAGTGCTATTTAAACTGTGGGTTGGGATCCACTTGATGGGTCGCAACCAGTGGTGTCATTCAAATGATTTAGGAACAGGAACTCACTTTTGATTGGCACTTGTCGGGAACCCGGAACCAGCCATGGAGCCCGTTAGGATCCGGAACGCCCGTTCTGGTCCGTTCCCCCTGAATGACATCACTGTGCACAGGCCTTCATTCCTGCTTCTCCTTAATATTGAAGAAATAAAGGATACTTGCATGGTTGCCTAGCAGCCACAGAAGCCCTGCTTCTCCTCTTCCCATCCAGGTTTAACTCTTTGTCAGCCAACAAGAAGGGGGCTGGGCAGTCATGGTGCTGTTTCCACCACTGTTTTCCCACTCCCACTATTTTCCCACAAGTGATGTGGGGCGGGGGGCTGCTTGGAGGCCACAGATTCTATAAGGGAGATTCTGCCTGAATGCCACACATGGGCAGTCCCTATTCGACTGCTTATTGCCACAAAAGAGTAGCCAAAGTAACAAAGTGGGAAATAAGAAATCTCCATTTTGTTTTAAAGTGCTCTCCAATTCAGAGCGCAATCCCATACAAAGCCAGCCTAGTAAGGCTGACATAGCAGGGCTGTAACCTACAGCCCATTCGCGGGCAGCAGCAGCAGCAACGTGCAGGACAAGAGGAGGTTTTCCCCTTGCACCCGCATAAGCCCCAGTCACCCCTATGGGCCTGCTCCGATCTGCGTCGGCAAAATAGCAGGCGCAGAGGAACGTGTGTGGGAGTGGCCCAAATCGGGGCCGCCCTGGCCTGGGACGGGCTCTCGGATTTGGCACTACGGTCTTCCTGCGTCACAATCACGTCACAACCGCCACCTCCGCCCACTGCGCCGCCCATTTACACCCCCTGAACGCCCTTGCGGAGGCCCTGCGCCGACTGAATGACGCCGACTGCACCAGCCCATTGCCGGTCCATCGCCACAGCACCGACGTGGACACGCTTTAATAATAATAATAATAATAATAATAATAATAATAATAATAATAATAATAATA
>JAJKFI010000044.1:5232338-5273870 GCA_029204185.1 Lerista edwardsae | reverse complement strand
TAATAATAATAATAATAATAATAATAATAATAATAATAATAATAATACTTGGATTTATATACCGCCTTTCTTAGGTCACCTGATTTCTCTAATGACTATAACTCAAGGCGGTTTACATAGGCACACTTTATTCAGAAACCCGAAGGTTTTTACAATTTATACAGAAACGTTCTATCTTCCAAGAACTACACACATACAGATGGATCTTTCTGGATTTAGTCCTTCTCTCTGGCCACCCATTTGTCTTCTTGCTGGCTGATAGGCGGCTTCCCTGCTCCCACCAGAGAAGCGGCTGACTTCGGCACAACTCCCCCTCACACAAGGCAGCTGGAGACAGCTCAGCTGTTAATCAGCCGCAATTAACGAGGTCTGCCGCTCACAGAGACTTCTGGCTGTCCCGAACTGGCGACCTTCAGATCTTCAGCTCTTACCTTCAGGCAAACAGAGGCATTAACCCTCTCGACTAAATCTTTACAGCACGTTTGCGACAGCGTTCAGCCCGCACAAGAGTGCAGCGCCGGTGCAAGGGGGGTATAGGATTGCGCTGCCCGAAGCCTCTGCAGAGATACACAGTCACTTACTTCTGTTCTTCTACCGTATCTACAGTATTCTTTTTTCCCCTTTAAAAAGCTGTGGGCTGTGAAATCAAAGCTCATACAGTTTACATTATGGGGCTTTAAAGCTTCTTTTCTCGAGGAGTCCGACATCAATTTCCCAGAATATCCAAGTCAGTCTAAAGTTACTGTGCTAAGAGCTCTCCCTCCCAATGTGCTGCCTCTTCCCCCCCTTCCCTTTGTTAATATATTTGACTTCTCTAAGGGTTATAGCTTTGGCAATGTGTGTCTGGTGGTTTTGTGGGGGCTGTGGTTTAATTGCAAATGCCGCCGTTGTTTAGTTAATTGGTAACATTTTGAAATAAAGGGTTCTGTTTATAAATGATGTATTACTATGCAGTTCATGGATAATAAACGTCCCTCTGTTGTTCTTTGGCTTATGGGAAAGTGTGCTCAAGTGTCATTAGCAGATATGCAACAGATGCTATAAAAAGTGCTATAAATTGTAACCTATAGATATTCTACCAAGTAGCATCCACTCAGTGCTCCAAGGAGTTTCAAAGCCCAGCACTTGGGCACAGCCAGTGGCGTCACTATACTAGGGGCTGCGAAGGATTGGACCACACCACTAACCTCCTGGGGAGGGGAGGTGACACAACGCGTGGCCAAGCTTTTGGAAACCTTATGGAAAATTTGCAGTTGTGAATAATGTCATCATGTTGTATATCATTCAACGCATAATTTCTGCGTTGCAGCAGACCTTGGAAACTGCGGCTGATTACAAGCTGAGTTTCAGCTGCCTTGTGGGAGGAGGAGTGTGCTGAAATCAGCTGCATCTCTGGTGGCAGCAGGGAAGCCTCATCAGCCAGCAGACGACAGACGGGTGGCTAAAGAAAGAAGGCTAAATCCAGAAAGAAAGACCTGTAGGAGTGTTGTTCTTGGAAGATAGAACATTCTGTAAATTGTAAAAACCTTCGGGTTTGTGAGAAAGTCTGCCTATGTAAACTGCCTTGAGTTCAATCATTAGAGAAATCTAGTGATATTAAGAAAGGCGGTATATAAATAAAATAAAATAAAAATAATTTAATGCAGAAGATAACTGAATAAACCATGTTGGATTACCTATATTCTAGCAAATGTTGTGGCCAATTAATCATACATAGAAAACTGCCTTATGTTACAAGAAGTGGATTTTCATAATTTGAATCCGACCAATCAGACTGAGGGCCTGATCCTATCAGGCATATCACACGTGGTGTGAGTGTACCACTCAAGTGTGCCATTACCGCCAGCAATGGACGACATCCGGACCAACACTGGCCCCGCGCTGCAAGGAGGTGGCAACATGAGCCGACAAGCAGTGAGTGCATCACTCGCTAGCGTTGTGTCTTTTGGGGGCGGGGCAGGAGGATGTTCCTGGTTGGGGGCAGCGCAGGGGTTGGGACTGGTGGCGACTCTTGCTGGTGGTTCCCAACCTCCATGTAGGACCGCGCGGCTCAACACGGAGGCCCTCACCTCTGTGCCAGCTAAGCAACCAGTGCAGAAGTGAGGAGATCTATTGCCCATGCTGTGCCCTTACCCTGGAGAAAGGAGACTAGTGTCCCCTTCCTCTGGGGAGCCTTCTACAGCTGCCTGGCTGCCGCAGGATGCAGCGGTAGCTGCTTGGCTACCGCTGCTTGCCTGGATGGTTAGGCAGCTCAGGATTGGGCTGTGACTGTTCTGAGAGCCAATGAGGAGGCATTATGACACAGGAGGGAACCAATAAGGTGGTAGTATGAGTCAGCTCTCATTTCCATGTATCAGAGCTAATTCCATGTATCAGAACGTTTTTTTTCGGTTGTGTGAGTGCGCAATCCTAACCTGGAGTTAGGCCTTCACAGTTAAGCCAGCAAAGTTTGGCCGGCACAAAGGCCACCATAAAGTGTATTTGCACCACTCTCAGACTCAGAGAGGCCAGCACACATGTGTGCGCCATCCTTCCTGACTCAGAGAGTAGGCCAAATGCGCTTTATGGTGGCCCTGGTGCCGGCCAAACTTTGCTGGCCTAACTATGTCAGCCGAACTCCACATTAGGATTGTGACCCATGTGCCATCAAGTTGGCCACTGGTTTTTTGTTCCTGATTTGTTGGGTGACCTATACTGTTTTGTATTAAACCAGATAAATAAATAAATAAATAAATTTAATGGAGATCACCAATCCTAGTGATGCCACTGTATTTAGACTGTGTGTACGATATTGTAATTTATTCTGTATGGTCTGGTATACGAGGAAGTCTGTCTTCAGGGATAATGCAATGAGCTCTCACATCTGGTCATGCAAACCCTAGTGACACCTTTGAGTACAGCCAAAATTGGGGATGGAAGGAAATTTTTGGGAATATGTCCTTTTCTTTCCTATCTCCCAATTCCTGCTTCCATTGGGTCTTTCTTGCATTCCCTCCTACAGTTGCTCAGTTGGATTTTTCAGTGTCTTTCTCCAGCACCAAATTGCTGCACCGGGCAACATGCTACCACGGCTGAATAAAGGAATGAAACATGTCTGGATTCTTCCTGAATCTCCTGGCAGTTTTCAGACAGTGTCTGACTTTCAGGACACTTGCTTTGTAGACAGTACACGTTAATAGTAATCAAAAACCGGTTTAAAGTCTGGAAATTGTTCTTCTTTTGCAAACTGAATTAATGAAATACAAAAATAAGTTCTCAAGCAGCATTCAAGTACTACATTTTCAACAGCTAATTTGTCTGGGAAGGGTATTTTAACTGAGTTTAATTGCCAAAAGACAGTGGACCTCGATGCCCCTCTGAAAATGTATCTGTTTCTCCAAGAATCTGCCAAAATTAAAAAAAGAAAACCATACTGAAGCACTTAGTATAATTTTTGTCACTGTAAAGAAAGTTTAATTGTACTTAATTTACTATTGCTTTACTGTAATTCTCCTTCCCTCCCCCTGAAAAATTCTGGTGGGAATTATTGAAATCAGACTGTAGTGTCTTTTTCTTAACTAAAAAAAATCCTTGCGCTTCAAACAGAAATTCTTGTGGCATAATCCAGTCATCTGCACACTCAGTACCTGTATTAACTTTTTTTTTTACCTGCATTGTCAGGATTCCATTAGTAACTAACAGGAAAGTAGATTCAGAGGCAAGTCAATGATCCATATTTGTAAGCAATTGTTGATAAACACCTTGGGTTCCATTTTCTCCTTTAGGCATTCAGAATCAGCAATACAGAATATGGCAAAATTTGCAAGAATGAAAATCTCAGCAGTGGAATCAGCCCACTTCTCTTGGTATCAGTTAGACCACATAGCACTCCTTGAAATTTTGGAAGAGTCTCTCCTAATGGGGCTATTTCCACATTACTCTTAAAGGTACAGTCCTAACACAGGGGTGTCAAAAACACACCATAAAGCACATTTGAACCACTCTCTGAATTAGGGAGGATGGCACATGGATGTGAAGTGACTGAGGGTGCAATCCTAACCTGGAGTTAGGCCGGCAAAGTTGGGTCCGGCAAACCACTCTTGGAGTTGGGGAGGATGGCGCGTGTCTGTGTGTTGGCCTCTCTGATGCCGAGAGTGGTCCAAACATACTTTACGGTGTCCCTTGTGCTGGCCAAACTTTGCTGACCTAACTATGCCGGCCTAACTCCAGGTTAGAATTGTGCTCTCAGAGAGTGGTCCAAATGCACTTTACAGTGCCTTTGCAACCAGGGCTGGCTCTAGGAGTAGCGGGGGCATTCCTTCCTCGTGCCCCCCACTCACCAAGAAGTGTGCTTGTGGCACCACATGTGAAGCGTGGCACCTGGAAATAGTTGGTGACATGATGACATCACTGTCAACTTCTTCCAGGAAGCCCATTTTTGGCCATTCGGAGGCAGGAGCAGGTGAGAGGGCCCAAGGTAACGCTGCTCTGCTCACCCCACTGATAGAGATCCCAGCTGCAGCCCATAGAGATCCCAGCTGCATCAGCAGGCTAGATGCTCGCCATTCTGGTGCTGGGCACTCCAAAGTGCAGGACCAAATGTGACAACACTTTGGTCACATTGGCTTGAAGCCGGCACTTTTGTGACACTCCTGGGCCGGCACAAATCCCTTGTGCCAGCCTAACTCCAAATTAGGATTGTGCCCTACAGCATGTACAGTTTATATGTATGTCCATATTTGAATGTTAACAGATATTCATTTTGAAAATAAACAGGGGAACCCGAATCCTTGCAATGTGGAGTACAGGTTGCATGTGCTATTCTTTCTGTGTTGAACGTAAATATGAAAAATTGATTCATACACTGATTTTATGCGCCTTGGACATAGCTTGTGAACAGGGCTACACGCTCTTCCAAAGTTCTACTTCGAAGAAAAAAGCACAGCCTGCATCTATCATGCGGGCAAACTAAAGTAAATGATTCCTTCAGCAATTCACAGTGGCAATGTGTGCCAGCCCAAACAGGAAACATTATTATACATTATTATATTATTCCTGTTATCATTATATATCCCTATATAATATTATTATATTATTCCTTTGCTTCCTACAAGAGAATAGCCTTCTTTTTCTCCCTACGGAAAAAGGTCTGCAACTCCACCAGGAGCATGTGCAAAGTGAAATCAGGACCGTTCCTTACGCAGACTTTTCAGTTGCCCAAGAGCAAGGGCTGTTTGGGTTTTTTCCATGGCTGTCGGTTCTGCCGATGAACAGAGAGAGATAAACAAAAAGCCCCACAGCCCCGTAGTTGGTTTTGATGGGCGTTAATGAAACTGCGGCTTCGATTTGCTGGTCTGGATTCATTTCTAGTATTTGATTTCCCCTCCAGCTACCACTGCAAGTTGCTTTTTATTAAATGACTGTCGATGAACAGACTGACCTGGGCCACTCCTTAGTCCCGTTCTCCCAGAGTATTATTCCAAAGAGGCAGCAATTAAAGAAAAACGACCTCCAGCAAACACAGATTTAAGGAGCAAATTCTGTTGACTTTTTTTCTTCTTGTATCACCACATTAATTCTTACTATTACAGAGCCACATTGGTGAACTTGGTTCATTAATTGAACTTGAAGTAATCGGGAATGAATTGCTGGTTTTATCTCTAGACTTGGAAAACAGTTTCCAATGCATAGAAAAGCATCACCTGCAACAAAGAGTTGCAAAATCAAGTAGAACTGTTTCTGGCTGAGGGTTTTATGGTATCAAGCAAACTTTTTTTTATAATACTCCAATTTCTTCCTTGTTTATTTCTATTCCTGCCTTCAGGCACAATAAGGCGGGGTAAAAATCTAATAATAAATAAAATAAAATAAATAAATAAATAAATATTTCCTGCCTTGTTTGGTCTGCAGAAAGGTGATCTGGTAGAGAAAGGTCAAAACATGTTTGGCTACTGCAGGTGAACCAGCATTTCACATTATTTTTAAAATATAGTTTAATTGAAATACAGGATTATCGCTTATCCAGACATCTAGAATCCAGACTGTTTTGAAATCCAGAGATTTCGGTCCAAGGAATTTTTTTTTTTTTACTCTCTGTTGAAAGAAGGTCTTGTGCTCATTCCCACATACAGGTTGTAAGTTGTAAGTTGTATTCTCTATTCTGTGATGTCTGCCATTATTGAAAAATGTCAATGAGGCCAGCAGGCACCCAAATGGGCAACAGAGAAAAAAGCAAGAGGAAGCTTTTGATGCAATTATTCCAACAGACAGACAAATCCAACATCCAGACACCTTGCCATCTCCAGAAGTTTGGATAAGGGATAATCAACCTGTATCCCATTTTTCTCTTCAAAAATATTCAACCCAGTTTGTAATTAAAACAAATGTACAAGCAAAAGGCAAAGCATTAAAATAGACAGAAGCTTCAAAACAATAACACCCAGCATTAAAAAGCAGCCCCTAGTTTGTTTTTTCCTGATTGTGGTTCTAAAGAAACCACAGTTCTCTGATGTTGCCCTTTAGATTGAACTGTGGTTGAGTGAAACTGAAAGTAAAAGCTTTTCTTTTCATCTGCTTTTGGCACAGACGAACAGGACTGGAGGCAGCAGGCACATGCACACCCATAACGTGTTGAAATTCTTGTAGTGGAAAACAATGAGATCTTGTGTCATCTGACTAGGCCTTTGTGTTCCTTTGTGGTTGGCAAAGCTGGGCACACTTCCTCTGCAGAACTCACAGGAATGAAACATACTGCCTCTTCTGAGGAGCAGTAACTCTGCTGGATCTTTGCATCAAGGATGATTGAATGATCTGCCACAGTGGTATTCAAACTTTTTGGACTGGGACCCACTTTTTAGAATGGCACTCGTGTTGGGACCCACCAGAAGTGATGTCATGAACCTGGAAATGATGTTGTGGCAGGAAGTGACGTTATCAGCCAGGAAGTGCCATCACTGTGACATAATAAAATGGCATTCCTGAAATGCAAGTTGGCATTCTTGGACTGCAGCAATTTAATTGTACAACCATGAAACATCCCTGACAGAAAGCAAGATGAGGACAAAATATGATGTAAAAGCCCTGAACTAAAAACAATTAAAAAAAACTCACTTGAAAATTTGAACTGTTAATAGTAAGAGTAAGGTAAGGTCTGCAGACCTTACCAAGAGTAAGGTCTGCAGTTTCCAAGATTGCTGCTCCCAGCTTTCCACAACCCACCTGACATCAGATCGCAACCCACCAAGTGAGTCCTGACCCACAGTTTTAATAACACTGATCTACCACATAGAGCAGTGATTTTCAGCCACTGTGCCGTGGCACGCTGGTGTGTCACAAACGGTCTGCAGGTGTGCCACGGGAGTTTGGGAGAAGGTCTTATGTTAGGAGGGTCATGGGGGAATGTGCTCCCCCCGGCTGGCAGTGCAGTGTGACTTGTTAATTGTAGAAAAAAGACTGGCAGTGTGCCGTGACAATTTTAGTGCCTTCTCAGGTGAAAAAGGTTGAAAATCCCTGATATAGAAGGTCACAAGAGAATGACTTGGACCCCAAGGAAGAGGAGTAAGGAGCCACAAATTGTGTGGAGAAGTACTACAGAACAGTTCAATGCATTAATTGATTGATTTCTTGAGGCATACTAGCAGTTCTCTGCTTTGGGAATTGTGACTGTTCTATCTCTGGTCAAACCATCTTTTGCAAATTTGATCGCAACACAAAGTCAGGTGTTTTTTTTAACCCATTTTCTTGTTCGTCCACTCTGTTTGCATTCATTACTTTACGGCGCAACCCTAAGCTGGCACGGTGCCAGGGCTGTCGAAAAGGTGCCGCAAGGCAGGTCTGCGACGCGGCACATCTGCAAGCGCCGGCCCAGTTCCATTCAAGGCTGATCAGTTGTACATGATCTACTGAGACTGGGTCAGAGCCTGTAATTTACAAGGGATGTTCTGGTTGTCCACGCACTGGAACGTCCATTCAGGAAATCCCCGTGGTATCTATTACTTGCTTGTTGGGGGGCTCAGGCAGGGTCTGTGGGATGGGTAGCTGGCAGAATGGCAAGTGGCCGAAAAGACTGGGGGAAGCCCATCTCCATGAGTGCACCAGCCATGCTGTTCCCCCACCTCATCCAATTCAATATGTTTTCTTCTTGAAATGTCTGTATAGTAAATGTTGAAGACATTCTAGTTTTCATCCATCTCTCCATCCGTTCACATTCTACACCACCCTTCCTCCAAGGAGCAAAGGGTGGTGTAGCTGAGAGGGTTAATGCCTCTGTTTGCCCGAAGATAACAGCTGAAGATCCGAAGGTCGTGAGCTCGAGACTACCGGAAGTCTCTGTGAGCGGCAGACCTTGCAAACTGCAGCTGATTAAAAGCTGAGTTCCAGCTGCCTCGTGGGAGGAGGAGTGTGCTGAAGTCAGCTGCGTCTCTGGTGGGAGCAGGGAAGCCTCTTATCAGCCAGCAGAAGATAGACAGGTGGCTAAGAAAGAAGGCTAAATCCAGAAAGAAAGATCTGTATGGGTGTTGTTCTTGAAAGAGATAACATTTCTGTAAATTGTAAAAACCTTTGGGTTTGTGAATAAAAGTCTGCCTATGTAAACCGCCTTGAGTTACAGTCATTAGAGAAATCTAGTGATCTTAAGAAAGGCGGTATATAAATACATGTATTATTATTATTATTATTATTATTATTATTATTATTATTATTATTACATAGTTCCTTCCCTCTTTTAGTCCTTACAACAACCCTGTGAGGTAGGTTAGTGTGGGGGATTGGAACTGGTCCAAAGTCACCCACAAAGCTTCAGGGCTGATCGGGATTTGAAACGGGATCATCCAAGTCCAGGTCTAGTTCCCAAGCCACTGCACCAACCTGGCTGCAGAGGTGGTTTTGTTTTTGCTGGGACGGTTGTGCAATGGCCAGCCAGCTCACTCAACCCAGAGATCTATTCTGCAGCTTCCAACAAGATCAAAGAACAAAGGTTGCTGTCGGCCCAGCAGAAACATTAATACTGATGAGACAGGACCCTGAATCAGCAACTGCCCCTCCAATGCCTTTTCTGCTATTTTATAACCCTCTTTATGACCCCTTTCCTCCCTCCTGCCGCACCGAACTAGCCAAGTGTGCACTCTTGAATGGCTTTAACTGTTCGGCCATGAATTTTCCCATTTTTTGGTGCTGCCACATTGTGCTGCCAATTACCAAAGTCTGCTAGGCATAACTGAGTGATGCACGGCCCACATAATGCACTCACTCTGTCCTTTATGGGATCTGTGGATGTCATTGGTTACATACAACTGTGTTTAAAAGCAAGCAAATAGCGGCACGTACGTCTCGAAGCACGGAGGTCTGTATTAAAAGCAGGGCATTAGAACTGCACATTTTGCAGAAACGAACAGTTTTATTGCTCTTTTTATTGCCTACAAAATGCAAGGAAAGTTTAAAATTAATAGCAACCAATGTACAGTAACAGAACAGAAAATAAAAGATATGTTTATTGCACCAGGCAGCTGGGTTCGCCTTACCTCCTTTCTGAAGGCACAGAGACGCTTTATGTCTTGACACAGAAAACAACATTTTTTTTATTTGCAAAACACCAAAATGTTTTTCTCCCTTCTTGCAATCAAAATTTGCAAAGTAACAGAGGTACGCAAAGCAAACAAACCCAAATGCCTATGGAAGAGAATAATTTTAGCTGCAATATAGACTATGGGGTTATAGGACTCAAGCAGCCTAGGAAGTTTTCATGTGTTTCTTCTGGATGCAAGGCAGAACCCTTCATACAGCCATTCCCACCCCCTGCACTGGTGTAGCCAATGAAAATGTAAATGTAGCTACTAAGCTACGCCCACAATTTTCTCAAAGGTGGGACTGCAATTCTTCTGGATCTCTGCGGGCTGTAGGTCAGTGGGGTGAGCAGAGCAGCTTTACCTTGGGCCCTCCCATCTGCCTCTGCCTCCAAATGGCTCAAAATAGGCCTCCTGGAAGCAGTTGGCGATGATGTCGTCATGTCACCACCAACTATCCAGATACCTCACTTTCTGCATGGCCCCACAAGCACTCTTCTTGCTGAGGGGGGAGAGGCCCTGCGGGGACGGTTTGGGGCGCAGAGGGAAAGTCCTGCATTGGGCCTCACCCAGCGGTGTCATCTGTAAATGAAGATCCGGAACACTGGGCGGGACTTACGCCGGGCTTCCGCGTGATTGGCTGCCTGTCCATTTCTTTCCGTGGCTGCCTTGGCCTCGGGGGGTGCCTGCTCGCCAGGGGAGACGGGTGGGGGGCACGCCGGGTGCCTGGGCGAGCAGCAGAGGGCGCGCCAACCGGGGGCAGCCCCCCCCAGGCCAGGGCAGCCACGGAACGAAACGGACGAGCTGCCAATCACGCAGACGTCCCGCCCACGTCCCGCCCAGCATTCCGGATCTTCATTTACAGATGACATCACTGGCCCCACCTCTCCTGTTGCTGGCCCTGACAATAGCAGCCGGATCTTGTCACCCTCAACTGGGGTGGGGGGCTGCATCCTATAGAGGAGGGGGTTAAAATTTTTGTCGTGTTAAGGACGGAGTGACACCTGTCCCTAGTGTGAAATTCACTAGCTATGCCTCTGGTTCATCCGAAGCATGAAGATTGCAGTAGTCCAGGAAAGTGTATCCAACCACAAATGTGTTACTCTTCAAGGTGCTTCAAGACTCTTTGTTGCTTTCTGCAACGGGCTTGATCCATTGGTGAAACTCAGCCAGTTCTCACCTATTCTGCAGAGCCGGTTGCTAATTTTAGGCTGGGAGAGGGAAGAAAGGCCGTCCTGAAGGACATAGAACTGGTTGTTAATTTATTTGAATCCTACCACTGGCTTAAACCATTTTCTACCAATGATGCATTAGAGCAACACTGGTAGAAATGCAAACTCTGGCACATCATTGGTCGAAAATTTAACGCAGCTACCCCTTTGGAAGCAATCAGAGCGTGTGGTGCTTATTTCTGCAAGAGCCTTAGCATTTGTTGTATGATGGTTTTGGAGGCACTGGTGGCTGAGTTATTTTCAGCAAGTTCTTTTTTTCTAGGAGTTGAAATCCTAAGGGCATTTTATATAAAAAAATTCTTTAAATTGTTCTAGCTAAGAACATAAGCTGTGTAGGTGTAAGAGACAGGCAATCAGGCTGTGTTATAAAAGCAATCCACATGCTCCTTGAAATCTGTTAATAGTTCCTTCCTTTCTCTTCCGTGTGTAGTGTTACTGAGCGAAATGCAAATGTGTTCTGCGCTTCTGATTTGTACCATGTGTGACAGATGCACATCAAAACAAGGGCCCCCTTTTTTAAGGCACACATGGAAAAAACAGATTTCTTACACCTATAATTGGGCTAATTAAAGTGAGTGAACATTTCAATTATTGTGTAGCAGCAGGGTGGGTTTAATGAAGGAAAAAAAAAACCTGGAGGAAAAAAACCAGGTACCTGAAAACCTGGAGAAGTGTGATCCTTTTGCGTGAGGACGATAAGATCAACTTCATCACCATTTGGAAACATTGACTATACTTGTGTAGGTTTTGCAGCAAGTAACCTTGAAGCCTTCTTTGTGTCTGCAACACATCCAAATGTCACACCCAAGAGCAGTTGCAGTAAGTATATGGGCAGAGATAACCATTGGCTTAGGGTGCAATCCTGTGCCCCACACTGCATCGACACTATGCATCAGTGCTAGAGCTCTCAGGCCGACGCTACCAGTAGCATCAGCCTGAGCGTGCTGGCAGCCACATGGCCAGTGATGTCATTCACTGGCACTAGCAACTAGAACGCGGCTGGCGCTAGGATCCGGAACGCCCCGGGGATGGACGGGTGAGCTGTAGCTCCCCGCCCCCTTGTGGCGCCCGGCAATGCCTCCCTGCGCCCGGAAGAGCTCTTTTGCAGAGCGATCGAGGCACAGGGGCGGGAGGGCGGGAAGAAACAGCGCACGGAGTCTGCCGCACGCTGCTTCTCCGTTCCCGTTCTCCCCGGAACTACCGGAACGGGGTACCGCCCCGTTCCGGTAGGATGACGCCACTGCACATGGCAGTTCTGGGAGGAGGGAGTGCAGGAGGGTAGAAGGAACTGGGCGGGAGTGGGTGGGCCAGTGGGCATGCTGGCCCGGAGAAGGAAATGGGGTTGGGATGTGGCCATTAGGCTGCATCCAAGGCTCTGTTGGGAGGCCGCGCAGCCCTGATTCAGGCCGCGCACCTTCCTCAGATCTGCGCCTGCTGTACCCTATGGGTCTGCCAGAGCCTCCCCTGGGGCAAGGGGATGAACGTGCCCTTGCCCCAGGGAAGCTCCCCAACATATCTAAGGTGTGCTGGATTTGGCGCAGGCCTGCTGGCCTCGCCAATCCAGCGCAATTTAGGATTGTGCTCTGAATCTCATTAATAATTCCTACAGTACTCTGGGTCATGAACTCTGGGTCATGAACAGGCCTGTAGCTCAGTGGTAGAGTGAAGCTTTGAATGCAAACAAGTGGTGGCCATTTTGGCACCGCTGTTTCTCTGGCCGCTCAGGTGATACATGTCATAAAAGAATGGCAGTTTAAACAGTATATGCTAGTGATGACCTGTGACCTATTTCAGCTAGAAATGCTTTTAGCTCCAAGTCAGCAAGATGTACCAGCCTGCACATAAGTGGGTTTAAGGTAGAGATAATGTTGGAATGCAAGGATGCAAGGATGTACCAGGGGCAGGCTGACATGCGCTTATCTGTTGTAACAGTATAGTTTTCTGGATGTTAACGCCTATTCTATGCTTAATGTATTAGCCTACGTATAGCCTATGTAAATCTACCTATATAAACTTATGTAATTTGTTTCTTGGGACGGCTCCCTGCTTTTGGTCAGGAGACACTGGGAACGGACCTCTGCGCAGAAGTAAAATAAACCTCCTCCCATTACCTGGTGTCTGTCTTTAATGTGGTATCAGGTAACACAGGCACTTCAGGATTGGGCTGTAAGTGTGCAGTCCTAAGCTGTGCTGGCAGGCCAATAGCCTAGGCTGTATCCTGCACAGGTGAGGAGTGGGCTTGGGAGCAACTTGGAGTAAGGGGATTGCAGTACCCTTAGCCTGTGTTGCACGCCACCCAGCCCAATAGGGCTACTTGGATCTGCGCCTGCGATTTTGCGGGTGCAAATCTAAGCCGCTTGTGTAAGGTCAGTCGCCCCTTTCTGGACCTGATCTGCTTCCTGGACTGCTTGCCTCGTGCCCTGAACGGCCCTCCCACCAGCCTCTCCTGGCCTCTGTACCAGTCTGCCAAGGCTGGCATAAATTCACCATCTCCCAGCATGGCCCTGGCACTGCTGAGTCAGCACGTGTCTGGGTGCTGACTCAGCTTCCCTCCAAGTAGCCGCGAGTGTGCTTCATGGTACCTTCTCAACACTTGGGAGCCGGCACAAGGGACTTGCGCCGGCTCAAGGCAGCTTCAGTATTGGGAGTAATCATGGAGTAATGACTGAGACACAAAATTATGCCTGGTGCAGAGAGAATGGACACATCCATGGAGGGCAGGTCTGCCAGCAGCTACTCGGCATGATGGGTATGCCCTAACTCTGATTCATTGGTAGCCTGCCTCTGAATGTCAGTGGCAGGAGAGCAATGGCAGAAAAGGGATACGCCTTTCTCTCCTCCTTGTGGCCTTCTCAGAGGCAGCCAGTGGTCCATTGTGGACAACAGGATGCTGGACTAGATGGGCCTTTAGCCCAATCTTGCAGGACTTCTATTTTCTTATGATTCATTTGTTATATGAAGACCTTAAGACAGTAATGATTCACGTGTTAGCTAGGTTTTTCTCTAGTTTAAATGAACTACTGGCGCTATCCTAAACTGCGCTGGAACAGGCAGGCCAATGGGCCTGTGCTGTATCCAGTGCAGCTTGGGAGCAGGCAGTAGTCTTACTGGGGCAAGGGCATGTGGGCACCCTTACCCAATGGGTAATGGGCTCCTTGGATTATCTATGGATAATCTCTTGGATTAAATGATTATGGGGCTGGGGCACCTCCCTTATGAAGAAAGACTGCAGCGTTTGGGGCTCTTCAGTCTAGAAAAAAGGCGCCTGAGGGGGGGACATGATTGAGACATACAAAATTATGCATGGAAGGGATAGAGTCAATAGAGGGATGTTCTTTTCCCTCTCTCAAAACACCAGAACCAGGGGGCATCCGCTAAAACTGAGGGTTGGGAGAGTTAAAACAGATAAAAGGAAGTACTTTTTTACCCAGCGGGTAGTTAATCTGTGGAACTCTTTGCCACAGGAGGTGGTGATAGCATCTGGTCTTGATGCCTTTAAGAGGGGATTGGACGGATTTCTGGAGGAAAGGTCCATCGTGGGCTGTAGGCAATGATGGATTGTGCAACCTCCTTATATTGGTGGTGGGCTACTTCAGAGTACCGGGTGCAAGGAAGTGGCAACAGGATGCAAGCATCTTGTTGTCTCATGCCTCCCCGGGGCACCTGGTGGGCCGCTGTGAGATACAGGAAGCTGGACTAGATGGGCCTTTGGCCTGATCCAGCAGGGCTCTTCTTATGTTCTTATGTTCTTCTGGATCCGCACAGTGGTGTCATCTACTCCCCAGTAGACGGTTCGCTGGGCGGGAGTAGGGAGTGATTGACAGTCCGTTGATTCACTTCCGGTTTCTTCGCGCGCCCCGCGCAGCTTTCCCTCGCCTCGGAGGGGGCGCCTGCTCGCCTTGGGGGATGGGTGGGGGGCGCGCCAGGTGCCTGGGCGAGCAGGCGCCCCCTCCGAGGCGAGGGAAAGCCGCGCGGGGCGCACGAAGAAACCGGAAGTGAATCGACGGACTATCAATCACTCCCTACTCCCGCCCAGCGAACCGTCTACTGGGGAGTAGATGACACCACTGGATCCGCACCTGCTGCTTAGGAGGTACAGAGCTGAGGAATCAGGGCCGCGGGCCTGGGGACAGCACCATCCCTCTCCCCAGGCCAGAATGGCTCCCAGCCTACCCTCCCCCACCCGGAAACACCCTCCCTTCCCCTCCCCCTGCCCGGAACCACTCTTGCGCCAGCTGAACATGACTGGTGCAGGAACAATGCTGAGCAGGCTTCAGCTGGTGCTGCTGGGCGGATGCTGTAGTTGGAGTCGGCCCAACACAGGGCCTTGAATTGCGCCCTAATTCTCCTGCCTAGTTGTCAATAGCTCTATCAAAAATAGCTCCTTCTCAACAGCTGCCACAATGGCAATCTATCTCTTCCACCTGAGCTGTCCTTATGTCTCCCAATCACATTCAAAATATCAGAGCAGAGGAAACTCTGTTAGAAGGAATGTGCAGGTGTGTTCTTTCACAAGATATATAATATACCAGCCATCTGGTATATTCAGGTGTACTCCAAAGGGCAAAAGGGGAAAAAAAATAAGCATTTTTTTCTTGTTTCAGACAAAATGCATCTGGTGTCGGACTGAATGTTTATAAACTTATTTTGATATAAGGCTAAGTAGGGAAATGCACTGCAGACTTTTGATCTAATATGCTGAGGTCTTAGCCTGAAAAGCTTTTTTTTGGGGGGGGGAGGAGCAGATTGAACCATTCATTGTCTGAAATGGGGCCGTCCTCTGTGACTCTCAGGTTTGAGGGTCAGATCATATGTTCATGGGATGAAACTGGGATTTGGACACCTCTGTTTTCATAGGGAAAACTTGGAAATACTTAACATGTGAAAAATCCATTAGTTTTGGAAGTATTGTCATGTGAAAGAGCCTGACTCACCTCAAAGTTTCCTACCTAGAATATTTGGTAATCTGGTGTTGTCTTTGGGTAGCTTCCCGAATTCTTCCCATTTCAACTTCTTCCTGGATTTTGAAGTTGTAAATTACCATGTCTTATTTCAAATGTGGAGCTGGTACATTAGGAGCTCTCCATGGTTCTGTCTTTGATATCTGTATTTTGTATAGGACATTGTCCATGCACGTGGTTTGCTATAGCTCTCAGTTCCTTCATTCAGTCCCACGCTTTGCATTAATGATAAAACAGTATAAACAAAAAAGTAATCCTGATGTATTTTCATGTTCAGCTTTCATGTATCAAGAATGGCAAAACACCACACAAAAAGAATCTCAACGTGGTCCAATAATTAAGATTGCTTTCTTGCAGTGTTTTCTCAATGCATAAGTCCACATGGTTAATATACAGCAGGAGTCGTCAAACATTTTAGTTGGAGGGTCACATCAAATATCTGGCATGGTGTAGAGGGCCTGAAAAATAAATACATATAAAAATTGAACAAATAAGTTTGAGATGGAACATAAAAACATAAGAAGTGCCCCACTGGATCAGGCCAAAGGCCCATCTAGTCTAGCTTCCTGTATCTCACAGTGGCCCACCAGGTGCCTTAGGGAGCCATGAAATGAGATGCCTGCATCCTGTTGCCACTCCCTTGCACCTGGCATTCTGAAGTAGCCTACTATTTATGTAAGGAGGTTGCCCAACCCATCATGGCCTATAGCCCATGATTGACTTTTCCTCCAGAAATCTATCCAGTCCTCTTTTAAAGGCATCTAAGCCAGATGCCATCACCACCTTCTGTGGCAAGGAGTTCCACAGCTTAATTACCTGCTGGGTAAAAAAGTATTTCCTTTTTTATTCTGCGAACAATAGCCTTGGCATGAGGCCGGTCATCAGTCGCACCTGTGTGAACCGGCCTCAGAGCAGCAATTAGTGAGCAGCTGTGGAAAGTGCTGATGTGCAGCTCATCACAGACCAAGTCTGCGCATTGTAGGAAGCTGATGGGGCCCACAGAAGTATTTAAGAGCAGGGCAGCTGCCCCTCAGAGTGGGTTGAAGTAGAAGGAGGGGGAGTGAACCAACATCTGCAAGACCTATTGGCTGCCAGCTACTATCTGACTATGTACTGGAATTTGTCCTTGGACTGTATCTTGACTAACCGTATCTGCCTGTCTCCTGAAGAAATCCTAATACAAAATCTCTACATGGTAAAGCTGTGTGTCCGTGTTTCTTTACCTCAAAACTGGAATGCCAAATCTTCCACAGACCCTTCCTCGCTTCCTCTGAGCATACAGCTCTCTGCCTAGCTAAGGAGACCTGGCAACTGGGGAGTCTTCCTAATATTTATTTTATTTATTTATTTAATTTTTATCCCGTCTTTCTGCCCCATGGGCACCCAAGGCGGCTTACAACATTAAAAACCAACACTTTAGAAATCACAAATATAACAATAAAAACCATGTTAAGAACAATATTAAAAACAGTTAAAAATTTAAACCAAGCAAGCCCTGTGGATCCTTTAAAATATACGATGAAAAATATAAAATGCCAGACAGCCTGTCAACAATTGAAGGCTTAAATAAAAAAAGTCTTCAGCCCCTGCCGAAATACTGCCAAAGAGGGAGCAGTTCTTAATTCTAAGGGGAGGGTATTCCAAAGTCGTGGGGCCACCACCAAGAAGGCCCTATTCGTGGCCGCCATCCCCCTCACCTTTCCTGGTGGCGGCACAGTCAGAAAGGCTCCCTCAGATGACCTAAGAGTACGGGTAGGGTTTTATGGAAGGAGGCGGTCCCTCAAATACCCTGGACCCGGACATCTCCTAATAGGAGATAACTCCTGGGAAACATTCCCAATTTTTCCTGAAATGAATGAATGGGCTCAATATCCCAGGATTACTCCAAGCAGCAACACACCTCACAGAAATATAGCACACACACTAAAGGCCTCCCATCCCCCCCCCCCACAAGCAGCTGACATATGTGCTGGAGGAAACATCTCAGAACCAGCAGATTACAGAAAAGGGAACACCCTGAGTATGTTCTGAGGGCCGGGGAGGCCTCCCTCACCCCCAGAAAGCAATCTAAGGTCTTCAGAGGGCCTAAAAACATCACCTCCGGTCTTCGGGAAAACCAGGAAATGATTGTTTTTGGTATTCTGAGGACCAGGGAGGCATTACACAGCCTCTGCACACAACCGAGCACAGCTCGGCGGGTGCAGCCCATGCCAGTAAGATCAGGAAGGCCAGAAGCTCACAGGGGACCAGAGGCTTGGCACAGGCTGGATAGAGGCTCTATGCATTTATTTATTTGAAGAATTTATACCCCGCCTTTCCCATGCCGAAGCAAATGCCCAAGGCGGCTTACAGAGAACAAAGTGCAATGTGACTACAATAAGTAAAACAAGAGTAAAACAACAGCAACGTTCAACATTAACGGGGACAATGAGAGTGAACCAGAATGAAGAAGACCCAATTTTCCATATCAGGCTCTTTGGAGGGTGGGAAACTATTGACCAGGGGAGTAAACAAACTATGAAAGTATTCCAGAGGGACGGAGGTCAGACAGCCAACCATCATCCAAAAGTCAGACAAAATAGGTATGACTTGAGCCATCTCTGAAGGAGGTTGCCCAACACATCATGGCCTATAGCCCATGATGGACTTTTCCTCCAGAAATCTATCCAGTCCCCTTTTAAAGGCATCTAAGCCAGATGCCATCACCCCTCCTGTGGCATCCATGAGGATGTGGCATCCATGAAAGGCCTTGAGGGAGTGTGTAGTTCTTAATTTTATGGTAGGGAATTTTGTATTTTTGGAGCCGCTACAGAGAAGGCTCATTCCTGAGCTGCCATTCCTTTAACTTGGGACCGAGGGGGGCACTTGAAGGAGAGCCCCTTTAGATCTAGATGTGGCTCTACGAGGGCCACATCTGGCTCCTGGGCTGGGTTTTGGAGATTCCTGATATACAGTGTGGGGGAAAGAAACAAATGAGCTGAAGGAACTGAAAGTTTTTGCAAACATCTCATGCTCTGGTTTGGGAATTAATTTTAGAAATTCTCCTAACTCAGTCAGAATTGAGGGGGAGTGGAGTGCAAGGCAGAACAAAGTCACAGAACAAGAAGTCAGTGGAACGAGAGCAAAAAATCTGCTCTCCTATCATTTTGACACAGGGCTAGACTTCCATATTTTTCAACAAGTGACTCCCCAAGAGAAATCTGAGGTGGGGTTCTAGGAGAGAACTGTTCCTCCATAGATGGTATTGAATTGCTCGGGCATTCACATAACTCAGATGAACACACCAACCTGGGATTCTTATAATCTGCAGTCTGGACATGCAGATTTGCTTGGTCACCTGCATGCTGATGAGTGCTGACTTCCACGTGGCCGCCTGCGGATTAATTTGATGTGTGCCGAGGCACTTCATAATCCTGTTGTGTGCCTCGTGCGATCCACAGACCTGAATGAGTCTATCCATCACTAAGCACAAGTAGGTACACGATATGGAAATAAATGAAGAGGCTATCTCTGATTTTCAGGCATGAAGGTTGTGATTGTCAGTTCTTTCCTGCAACGTTCTAGGTGCACACATTCTTAAAGTGCTGCACTACTTCTTTTTTTTTAAATGAAGGGCAAATAATAATAAAAGACTTGGAACAATGGGCGACCCCAGGAGATGGAAATGTTTCCAAGGGCGTCGTAATTGGCCATGATTTGGATCTACACTGTGAAAATTCCATTTCTGTTCTTACCAGGGTTGGTTCATCCATAACTAGGGGTCGGTTTTTTGGTGATACTTTTTATCAAAATTTCTTGATTAAAATAGCAGATTGTGGTGTTATGTGTTTTTATCCACATTTTTATTGCAAATCGTATGAGCAGCGCAACGAATAAAGGTGAACGGCCCTACAATCACAGGCACACATGCCCCATCCCCAAATAACCTGCTCAACAATTCCCGAGCTGCACTCTGGTTGAGTGCATCAAGAGTGGTTTGAGTGGTTGAGTGGTTTGGAGCATCAAGAAACTGCTGCTTACTACTTCCCCATTCTGTTGAAATCGCCCCAGCATGCACGGTGAACTACAAACACCCCTGCTCATAGTTTAAGCAAGCAAGGGATCCTCCTGATCCCTTACAGAAAACTATTTGCTGAGTAAGCACAAGTGGTGGTGATCTACATTTCATTTTATGTAGTGTTTTGAGTAGAAATTCTCATTATTAAGCATTCTGTGTTGATCACATAAAAAAAACCATCCCTATCCGTGAGGCAGGCTTCAAGAGGTGGGTACAGA
Source organism: Lerista edwardsae (assembly GCA_029204185.1). Classification (NCBI taxonomy): domain Eukaryota; kingdom Metazoa; phylum Chordata; class Lepidosauria; order Squamata; family Scincidae; genus Lerista; species Lerista edwardsae. The sequence continues at coordinate 5,253,863 of JAJKFI010000044.1, read as the reverse complement.
GAGGAGGTCAGCTGGCTAGGTTGCCTCACACCAGTGGTGTCATCTACTCTCTAGTAGACGGAACGCTGGGCGGGACTTACGCGTGATCGGCAGCCCGTCCACTCACTTCCGCTTTCTTTCCGCTCACCGTGCGGCTTTCCCTGGCCTCAGAGGGGGTGCCTGCTCGCCAAGGGGGATGGGTGGGGGGTGCGCTGGGTGCCTGGGTGAGCAGGCGCCCCCTCCGAGGCCAGGGAAAACCGCGCGGCGAGCGGGAAGAAAGCGGAAGTGAGTGGACGGGCTGCCGATCACACGTAAGTCCCGCCCAGCGTTCCGCCTACTAGAGAGTAGATGACACCACTGCTCACACCCACCCTTTACCTGCTAGACGGCTGCCCTGTTTCTTCTTGACCATAGGACAAGAGCAAAGAGGATGTGGGGCAGCTTAGCCCCTCCTCCATGGAATGTGGCGGTAGCACTAGCGACAGGGCCAGCTTTATTCCATTAAACCCATTTGGCCCAATTAGTCTCTGCTTGGGGGGGGGCAGCCTTCATCCAGGAGTATGTTGCCCACAGCCAGCCATTCACATGGAAGTAAGACTCCATGCAGAGGCTGGCAGAGTGGGTGTCCTTGGTGGGCCTGCCCACCCATCCCAGGGCCTGAGTGGGCTGGAAGCAGTTGGCAGTGACACCATCACATCACCACCACCACCTACATATAGGAAAGTCGGGGTATACACCATAGCGGGTTAACATAAATAAATATTTCTGGGAACCATGCTTAAGAACATAAGAAGAGCCCTGCTGGATCAGGCCAAGGCCCATCTAGTCCAGCTGCCTGTAACTCACAGTGGCCCACCAGGTGCCTCAGGGAGCCCAGGAGACAACAAGATGCCTGCATCCTGTTGCCACTCCCCTGCATCTGGCATTCTGAAGTAGCCTGCTATTAATGTAAGGAGGTTGCCCAACCCATCATGGCCTATAGCCCACGATGGACTTTTCCTCCAGAAATCTGTCCAGTCCCCTTTGAAAGGCACCTAGGCCAGATGCCATCACCACCTCCAGTGGCATGCTATGCCACCTCCAGATGCCATGCTTCATGTGGGGCATCATCAGCCCTGGGCTTGCTGCTGCCACTCAAGCTGGTAGTAGGGGGTGGCCCTCTGGGGGTTGGTGAGAGCCCCCCCCAAAATGTTTGACAGCTCATCCACCACAGTGACCAAGTCTATCACCAGCCTGATGATTAGCCCGAAGCCAGATTTACCCCTTCCTTTAAAAATCACTTGTCGATTGTTAGCCAAACTGTTTCGAGATTGTATTTATTTTATTTACTCATTAAAATATTTCTATCCTGCCTGTCTGTTCATCAAGGGCAGCTCACAATAGAGAAAATAAAGCAGAAATATAACACAACAGACAGGCAGGCAGTTAAAGAAACACATTAGCAGTGAATCAATTATAAACCACAAACTTATAACATCTGAGAGATTGTTCTTTGACTATTGTTTGGTTGTTTTTGTATCTAAAGTGTTTTAAGTTATATGAGCCAACTTGTGGGTCCTTTTTGGAACAGAAATTCAGGATACACATGTCTAAAATAAAGAAGAATAAATAAAAAAACAATGCAGAAGCTGCTGCAAAATGAAATATTTTTCTTTAACATGATCCCATGGGTCAATTCGCGTTTTTGAATGAACACATTTCAGGGCAGCTCCATATGGAGTGTGTTGCAGTAGTCTATCTAAGCATGCCCCATTTGTGTGTGAGTGGCTGCCTGCTTTTGGCAGGAAAATGTGCCACGTGCGCAACTGTCCAAAGTACCTATGGCCATGGCTACTACTTGCACCCACAAGAGCAATGCCAGGATTAGGTGCCAGGAGGGGTGTCAACAGTGGTGTCATCTAAATGATTTAAGAACAGGTACTCACTTTTGATTGGCATGTGTCGGGACCCGCCCACCGGAAGTGACGTCATAAGCCGGAAGTGATGTCGTGGCAGGAAGTGACATGAAAAAGCCCTTTTTGAGGCCTCAGACAGTTTTAAACTGACCCAACAGTTGCAACAGTATTCCACAGAACCCCCAGAACATGTTAAGGAGGCCTGGCATCATGTTAAAATGACCCAACAGTTCCAGAACCCCAGAGCAGCTCATTTTTCAGTGGCAAGGCAAGGCAAGGCTCCACTCGCTGCCTGCCTGCCTCTGAGAACGTGCAGGCAACTCAAATGTGCAGGAAATTCAAATGTTGCGGGGGCGGAGTCAATGAGTGGGCAGGGCCAGCCATAATCCTAGAAACCGGTACTCGCGTACCCCCCGCGTACCCCCTGCATGACATCACTGGGTGTCAAACTTGGGGACCCAGCTGTGGTGTCCTCCTCTGGCACCAGATCTCTGTTCAGGGCAGCTCCATGCGGAGTGCGTTGCAGTAGTCTATCTAAGTATGACCAGGTCTCTGTTTAACTCCCAGCCTAGTAGAAGATCTTTGAGCACCTAGGCACACCAGATTGTCTGAGCATCCAGTCAGCTGCTCCCAAGAATCAGCTGGTCCCATAGCTTATCTTCAGTTCAAGCAACATCTCCAGCATGAGGACTCCATCTAGCTCCTGGTTGCAATTCCTGATTGCAGGGCTGGCCCCAGGAGCAATGAGGCCCAATGCGGGGCATTCCTGTGTTGCCTCCCACCCTTCCTATAACCCCCCCCCCCCAATTCACCACACAATCATGATGAGAAGAGCACTTTTGGTGCCACAAGAGAAATACGGCACCCAGAAATAGTTGGTGGTGACATGGTGACATCACTGCCAACTGTTTCCGGGAAGCCCATTTTTGGGCTGTTTGGAGGCCAGGCCAGGTGGGATTGTCCAATGAGCAATTGCTCCACGCCCCACTGGATCAGCCCACAGAGACCCTGGCTGTAACAGCAAGCAACCTGCTCACTGTGCCAACATGCTGCTCCCCAAAGCGTGGGGCCCAATCTGATGACATCGGCCACATTGGCTTAAGGCTGGCCCTGCCTGATTGCTGCCTTCAACCAGTGGTGTCATCTAAATGATTTAAGAACAGGTACTCACTTTTGATTGGCACGTGTCGGGACCCGCCCACCGGAAGTGACGTCATAAGCCAGAAGTGAGGTTGTGGCAGGAAGTGACATGAAAAAGCCCTTTTTGAGGCCTCAGATGATTTTAAACTGACCCAACAGTTGCAACAGTATTCCACAGCACCCCCAGAACATATTAAGGAGGCTTGGCATCATGTTAAAACCCCAGAGCAGCTCATTTTTCAGTGGCAAGGCAAGGCAAGGCTCCGCTCGCTGCCTGCCTGCCTGCCTGCCTGGCTCTGAGAACATGCAGGCAACTCAAACATGCAGGAAATTCAAACGTTGCAGAGGGCGGAGTCGACGAGTGGGCGGGCGAATGGGCGGGGCCAGCTGTAATCCTAGAAACCAGTACTCGCGTACCCCTGCGTACGCCCTGCATGACATCACTGCCTTCAACCTTGATATTTCCCTGTGTTTCCATCTCTCACCCCTCTGTTGCTGTTCTGGACCTGACCTTCTGCCTTTCTGGACAACGTGCATGTATTTCTGACTCACATGGCTGGACAGCCACCTCCTTTGGGTCATGGTACTTGACAGCCTGGGGCCCTGACCCCTTGCTGAGGTCTGACAGTTGGCTCCCAGAGCTAGTTCAGAGGCTGCTAGCTCTGGAGTGCCCTCAGCACTTGCCCTCAACCCTGGCTGCACTGATTTGTAATCCGTGCAAGGAGAATACAATACTTCTGAAAGAAGTATAAGTTCCCAAAGGAAGTGGCGGAACCCTAAACCAGAGTGGGACAAATGTCAGCTTTTATAATACAGAGAAAGATTCGTGCTGAAAGGAAGGCCCTCTGCTTACCTTCCACATCACATACTTTTCGCATTCCTTGGTTGCCTAGGATACATGGTCTATGGATGCCTAAGACGATTCGGGAAGACACACTTTCAACCCTGATGGCAAATGCTGTGGATAGTTGGCTGTAATCGTAATACAGAAATGCAGAAAATGCAGAAAAAATAAAAAAAATGGAAACATAGTAGTTTCTGAGGACATTTGTTGTTTATTAATCAACTTGCAAAGGTATGTTAATTATTCTGCTCGTTATATTAGTGCTCTTGTAAGACTTAGGACAGTGCTATTTAAACTGTGGGTCGGGATCCACTTGATGGGTCGCAACCAGTGGTGTCATTCAAATGATTTAGGAACAGGAACTCACTTTTGATTGGCACTTGTCGGGAACCCGGAACCAGCCACGGAGCCCGTTAGGATCCGGAACGCCCGTTCTGGTCCATTCCCCCTGAATGACAACAGTGGTCGCAACCTAAAGTCAGGTGGGTTGTGGAAAGCTGGGAACAGCCATCTTGGAAACTGCAGACCTTCCTCTTGTTATATTCCTTTTGTGAGTGGTAGCAGTTTGAATTTTCAAGTGAGGGTTGTTGTTTTTTAAAAAAAATTGTTTTTAGTTCAGTGCTCTTGCATCATATTGTGTCCTAATCTTGCTTTCTGTCAGGGATGTTTCATGGCTGTACAATTGCTGCAGTCCAAGAGTGCCAATGTACATTTCAGGAGAATCATTTTATGATGTCACAATGACAGCACTTCCTGCTTGATGATGTCACTTCCTGCCCCAACATCATTTCTAGGTTAATGCCATCACTTCCAGTGGGTCCCAACATGAGTGCCATTCTAAAAAGTGGGTCCTGATCTAAATAGTTTGAATACCACTGACTTAGGAAATATTTCCAGCATAACATTCTTGCAGACAAGGGGTGATTCTTTATGCGATTTCTATATGTATAATAAAATTTATGTCTCATCTCAACAATATGCCCCAGGGTAATCCTGTGATCCTTAGTAGTTCCCAGCCTAAGTGATGGCTCATCGGTGACTCGTGATAGAAATGCATGGATGACTCTCAACACTTTCCTTGTTGCAAGAGTCATTTCTGTTGTGGCATAGACCTTATAGAATTCATGGATTGGTTCCCCCCTTGCTGGTGTTTCTATGCCAAGTGAAGAAGTTCCTCTTCCAACAAACCTTTGCTGATGAGCAAAGTTCTTTTATCAGGTCTTGGGTGCTCTTGCTTTATGTGGCTTTCATTTATTGTTTTAGGGATTTTTTTTGCTCATTTTTTAAAATGTAGCTGATTTTAAAGAGCAGAGTGATGCTGCAATCCTATCCGCACTTTCCTGGGAGTAAGCCCCATTGACTATAATGGGACTTATGTCTGAGTAGACAGGCATAGGATTGGGCTCTGAGATTGCTTTGGAAGGGAAAATAGGATTTAAGGTGCAATCCTAACTTGTGCAGGCATATCTAGAGCAGGTTGGGAGCAGGCAGTACCCTCCCTGGGGCAAGGGCACCTTTGTGCCCTTACCCTGGTGTAGGCAACAGCTGCCCCAATGGGCTCCTTGGATCTGCACCTGCTATTTAGCAGGAGCAGAGCCTAGAACGCCATGGGGCAGTTGTCGTCTAGCCACCACTGCCTGCCTCTGAGCAGTAGAGCGTGGTGGAGCGCGATAAGTATTGCAGGTTCCACAATGCACCATCCAGTTTGCTGTTGGAGCCATTCTGGGCAGTGATAGCAGTTGTGTAGCTGTCGCTGCCCAGAATGACTCTGATAGCGAATGGGTGGGGCTGCTTGCATAACATTTTGCGGCACCTTCAATGCTTACTGTGCCGCCACCCCCTCTAGTTACACTGTTGCCTCTGAGGAACTGATGGGATTGTCAGCACTGAGAAGATCCTGTTGGCAAGTGGGAGAGAACATCCCTAAGGTATGAGGGCCCCAGACTGTGCAAGGCTTAAAAGGTAGTTTGGCGCAACCCGGCTGATGTATGTGAAGTGAATGTATGTGAACGCTGATACATATACAGTGAAGGTAGTCGTGTCTCTATTTAGCTTTCTCTTTGCATGCATACAAACAAACAAACAAACATGAAAGAAATACTAAATCATTCTGGGTTGAATATTATGTCTGCTTCAGACCAATCTTGGCCCAGCAGTAGCCAAACAATACGATAAGGATAATTACAGTATAGAATGAAAGGCTTGCAGGCAGCATGTTGAACAGCTGAGATTGCCTCCTGCTAATTGCAATTACGACAGTAGTCAGGGGCCGTGGTTTATTGAACAGCCACGATTGCTCCACTAAATCCATCGGACAGCCACTGGGGGCCTGAGAATTCTGGCTGTAGTTTTCAAACTTGGGCATTCTGTTGGATAGGCAGCAACAGTTATTCAGGAACGAGGTGTTACTGCTAAACAAAGTAGTTACTGGTAGTTCCAGTGGCAACTCCAATAATAATGGCCAGAGAAAGTGCAGACAATGAACATTTTATTTTATTAAACTCTCACTCCCTCTCTCCTTCTCTCTCTCTCTCCCCCTCCCTCTCCCTCTCTCCCTCTCCCACTCTCTTCCTCTCTCTACCTCTCCCCTGTCTCCCTCTCTCTCCCTCTCTCCCTCTCCCCCTCTCCCCCTCCCTCTGTCTCCCCACTCTCTTCTGCTCTCCCTCCCTCCCCGCTCTCTCCCTCCCTCCCTTTCTCCCCCCTCTCTCCCTCTCTCCCCCTCTCTCCCTCCCTCTGTCTCCCCCTCTCTTCTGCTCTCTCTCCCCCTCTCTCCCTCCCTCCCTTTCTCCCCCTCCCTCTCCCTCTCTCCACCTCCCTCCCTCCCTCTGTCTCCCCCCTCTCTTCTGCTCTCTCCCCCTCTGTCTCCCCCCCCTCTCTGTGCTGCCTGGCCACCTGAGTGGCTACCACTCCGTCCTGCAGCAGCCAGGCAGCCATAGGAGGTTCTGCATGAGAAGGGGATGTTCGTCCCTGTGGTAAGGGCGCAGGTGGGCGAGCTGTCTGCTCACCTCCACGTAGGACCTCAAAGCCCCACATGGAGGTTGGGATCGCCAGAGCATCCCCTCACTGCCCCTCTCTCCTCCACAAACGCGCTCCCGCCCTGCCCGAAAAAGACATGACACTGGCAAGCAGTGCACTCACCGCTCCCTGGCTCACATTGCCGCCTCTGGGCTGTGTAGGGCTGGCGTTGGGCTGGCGTTTGCCCAGCACTGGAGATGCCTTATGACACCTTTCGTGACATTAGCTTGGGTGGTACACGCATATGCCCACGTTATTTGTGCATAAATATAACCCCAAAGTTATAACACAAAAAGGTGTGTGTGTGTGGGGAGCACAATCCTAACGAGTTGCACAAAGGGCATGATACAGTATGTTTGAACCACTGTCGGAGCCAGAGAGGCCAGCACACAGACATGCGCCATCCTCCCTGACTTCCAGAGTGGCCCAGTTTCCCTCATGCCAGCCAAACTTCGCTGGCCTAATTGTGCTGGCCACACTCCAGGTTACGATTGCCCCCCCGCCACACACACACACACACACACACACACACACACACACACACACACACACAAATATAACGTTTTCTGTTATAACATTTTGTGGTTATATTTATGCACCAATAACTTAGGGCCCAATCCTGTGGGCCTTACCGTGCATAACTGTGCCAGCCTAACTCCAGGTTAGGATTGCGCCCTCTCTCTCTCTCTCTCTCTCTCTCTGTGTGTGTGTGTGTGTGTGTGTGTGTGTGTGTGTGTGTTTATTTGTATATTTATATTATCTATCTTTGTAACTTTGCATATAATCATACAAATAAATATGCTTCTCTTGTGGGCGGTTGCAGCCAGTGCCAGCCAAATTGCAGCTGCAGCCAAGATCACTCCTGCCACTGCCACCGTCTAACTGGTGCTAACTGGGCAAGAGGCACTTTTTCAAGTGGTGCTCCTCTTATATTTGGCAGGGGGAGAGTAATTGTCCCTCTTCACCCCTGTGCAGTCTTTCTAGTGGCTGTTGCTGGTGGTCTGCCTTTTTTAAGATTGTGAGCCCTTTGGGGCAGGGAGCCATTTAACATTATTGTTATTACTATTTGCCTGTAAACCGCTTTGTGAACTTCATGTTGAAAAGCGGTATATAAGTACCTGTTGATTGATTGATTGATTGATCGATTGATCGATCGATCGATCTTGGGGACATCCCCTGCATCCTGGCACCTGAGGCTATCCTCCCCGGCCACCCCCTTCATACGCCACTGATGCAGTAGACATTACTATAGTCACAGCATCCTGTAGGTTTACCTGTTTCTTTTGCGACTTTCTTCATCAGAACCACCTGTGGGAATATAAACACATGAAAAATATATTGTGAGAACTGCCAGCACAGACACTCATGACAGCTTTAAGGAATTCCCAGAGCACCTTTTGGAGGCTCAACAGCAACAATTGCCGTGTGCTTCCTACGCATGTCATACACTGTTCCATGCAATGAAATTCCCAGCGCTTCCTGAAGGACCAACACATAGAGAAGAACAAACACCATCCAATGACTGTTTAGACAACCGTTTTGGAGACAATCTACACATTACACAGACTGCAAACGGCTGGTCAAATTTTGGAGACCTTTAGTAAAACAGCAAGTTAGAGAGAGGATGTCAGTTTATTCCTATTCTTGATGTGTAGCATTATTATATGCAGTGAGGTTTTTTCCTTTTTAATGGGAGAAAGCATTTTTTTAAAAAATATGACATCCTACATGTGGCCTGAAGTTGTACAGTTGAGAATTCTACATCCTCAATTGACACTACATCCTCAACACACACATAATATGTGTCTAGACCAGTGTTATTCAAACTGTGGGTCAGGACTCACTTGGTGGGTCACGACCTGATGTCAGGTGGGTTGTGGAAAGCTGGGAGCAGCCATCTTGGAAACTGCAGACCTCACTCTTGTTAGATTCCTTTTGTTGAAAGCAGAAGACTCTGACATAACAGTGATGGCACTTCTGGCCATGACATAATTTCTGGTGGGTCCCAGACAGATTGCCATTTTAAAAAGTGGGTCCCAGTGCTAAAACATTTGTGGACCACTGCTGTATACAATATTAAAGTTCTTTAATAGGGGGATATGGAGAGAATCCCAGAGTTTCTTTCCCTTTCTTCCAGAGATCAATAATGAACATCGATTACAAATTTTGCTTATTCTGATGCTCTGCATTGGTTTTCCTAGTTTTGGTTGAGCTTCTCCCCCCCCCCTTGTTTTTAGGCTTATTGTTTAGATTTGCATTGTTTTAATTGTGAATTGTTTTAATCTCTTTTTTGAAATGTAAACCACCTGGGGAGCCATTATAACTGAATGGCAAATCTATAGCACTGGTAACTAAATAAATGGAACATATTAAGTACGCCCGGCTACTCTCCGAATTCCTTATGCTGCACACTCTTAACCCAAATCATCTAGTACCTTTCATAACTGCTGCAGTAAATCTGTAAATTGGGCATGGTTCAATGGTGAAATTTTTGCATTTTGGAATTAAAAAAACACACATGGAGACAATACTTCTTCTGCGAGCCGTACAAAACTGACAATTGTCTTCTGAGGTCTTAATTGAATATATTTTTCTCATTAATGTTTTATGACTATGTTAATATTTAAAATCATAATACCTAACAAGAGTAGGGAGCGAATGAGCAGAATACAAATTGGCTTGTTTAAGCACTCGGGAGACAAATGCAGGGTTTCCCCCCCCCCTCTTATCTCAGGTTTCTTTTGTAGTGGTGTGTTAGTCTCTGTCACAGTGCAGCGGTAGTGGATTAACAGTACCATTGTTAGATTTGTCTTAGGTGGGTATATTTTGCTTACATATTCCCCACAGGTAATTATACGTCCACCCTTGATTAAATAGTTAGTTAAATCTGAATAACGGACTACAAGAGTCTATATTGTTATACAACAAGAGCCCAATTTTTCCCTCTCACCACCCATAATCTTCAACCACGCAGAGTGTGAGCTACGTGCAATGGTAGGGTGGGGACATGGCTAGTCAGTCTGGGAGCACATTAGGCAAGCACAGTTGGACCAGCAAAGGGACACCGTAAAGCGTCTTTGGACCACTCTCAGAGTCAGGGAGGATGGTGCACGTCTTAAACATACTTTATGGGTGTTCCTTGGGCTGGCTAAACTTTGTTGGCAAAACTGTGCCAGCCTAACTCCAGGTTAGGATTGGGCCCTGGTAGACATTTGTAAAAATATTTGTTATGTACCCCTCCACTAAACATGGTTATCAGTGGGACTCCATGGATGTATGGTGATTATTTTGGTGACATACAGTACATCAGAGGAGAGGTGGGGTGTTTTGGGCTGGGAAAAAAGGGCATAGTATCCCAGAGTGTGCTGCTGTCACTGGGTCCACCCCATCTTTGAAATGCCCCACATTCTTCCCTGATCCTCCCCCTCTCATTCTTGAACTGCCCCTTGCTCTACCTTACTGCACCAGCGTCCAGGAGCTAGTGTTGCATGCATGGGCACTGTTTGCACCAGCAGCCCCAAAATGCCCAGCAGCAGCAGCAAGCCCTTACCCAAACCTTTGCGGTGCGCACGGTGGTGAACCAGGAGCTCTGCTGCCATATGCTTTGGGAATATATAAACAGAGCAGTAACTAGGGAGGAGCCTGAAGGACATGTGTCCCTGCCCTACACGAAGGAGGGGTGCATAACTGCCCCCCAGGCTCCACCACAGTTACGGTGGAGGTCCTGGAAGCTTTGTGTTCCCCTTTCTCCTGTGGTGGCTCCCGTTGAACTTCCACAGGAGAAGGAACCGGGGGCAAGAAGCCACTGGAGAGTTAGAACAGATAACAAGAAATACTTTTTTACCCAGTGGGTAATTAATCTGTGGATCTCCTTGCCACAGGAGGTGGTGACGGCAACTAGCCTAGGTGTTTTTAACAGGGGATTGGGCAGATTTCTGGAGGAAAAGTTCTTCATGGGCAAAGGCCATGATGGGTTCTGCATTACATTAGTAGTAGGCTATTTCAGAATGCCAGGTGCAAGGGAGTGGCAACGGGATGCAGGCATCTTGTTGTCTTTTATGGTCCCTGATGCAGGAACTAGGACTAGATGGGCCTTTGGCCTGATCCAGCAGGGCTCTTCTTATGTTCTTACGTTTGAATTCAGCCCCGAAACAAATCGGCAGCCAGTGTAGCCACCGGAGCAATGACCCGACTGCGTTGAACCGATGAGCCCCCGGAACCCCACAGGCTGCCACATTCTGCACTAGTTGCAGTTTCCAGACTGTCTTCAGAGGCTGCCCCACATAGAGCGTGTTGCAGTAATCCAACCTAGATGTCACGTTGTATAAGTAATCTTGCTTTGTTCCTTCAGGGTGAAACATGTTGTCTTCCTTTCCAAACACATTCATCCTTTAATACGTCCTACGTATAATAGACACTCAACCTTCACTTCTGTATATCATATCACAACTATGCTGCTGAACCTGAAAACAGGTTCCTTGCTGCACGACTTGGCCTTGGCATGCTTGTTGACATTGTGGTGCACGCAGATTAATTCTCCAGCTCCGTGCAATAAGAAAGAACCGGCTGTTGCTTGTCAAAAGTTCCACACCAGTTTGAGGCCATTGAATGAGCTGCTCTCAGGGAACGTGATGTTCAAAAACATCGTAACTGCTCAGAGTGACGATGTAAGCAAGACAACTTGGACAACCAGGCAGCTTGTGCAAGAGAAATGAGGGGCCAGGAGAGTAACTTCAGGACATAGGGACTTGAGTGCTGCTTTGGGAAGATGAGGAGCAAGACCAATGACAAGGGAGTACAGAGGGTAATTTGTACTTGAGCTCAGGGTTAAAAGGGGGGCCCAGGAGCTAAAAGATGTGGCCCAGAAATTTCCTGGGATCTTATGTTTTCTGATCTCACCTGGACCAGCATCACCCCAGGATGCTGGGGGTGTAACCATGGGTGCGCCATATCCACCTGCCTAGGAATGCATACATGACACTCCTTAACACCCAGTGAAAAATCTGGAGGGAATTGGCCTGCCATATTAACTCTTTCACATGTAGATCCTTTTCAGCACGGAAAATTTTATTTTTATTTATTTGTTTTGAAAAATTTATACCCCGCCTTTCCCATGCCAAAGCAAATGCCCAAGGCAGCTTACATGGGTAGGCTAGTCTAAACCACCATTTTTCGATGGGTTTTTTTAGAAATATATAGTATTCTGCGATTCACCGAATCCCCAGTCACAGTGTGGTTTTCTCCTCTGGCCATGTGACATTGAGCTTCAGCAGGTGATCGCCCGTCTAGACTGGACAGGTCCTCAAGGTTGGATTCCGTTCTTTGGCTGACTGGCCTTCACACAACCTTCCCGCACTGGCTAATCAACTCCACAGTGACTCCGTTCTGCCACAACAGGAACTGCAGCTTGTCACAGCCTGGTGTTCCGTCTCCCATCCAAAAATAGACCACAGATTCTCCTGCTTAGCTTCAGGCAGTACCAGCAGCTCAACCAGCAGTTATGGGCCTCGTGACAGGGAACATCCTTGATTCTACCTTTTCCCTCGCTATTCAGCTTCAGGTCTGTCATGAATCGGCCGTGGAGACCAGGGCACGCCATTCCATTTTGCAGATTGACTAAGTGCTCTTGTAGCGGCGGTTCCTCATCTGTTGGGAAGGTGCCGATAAATCTCCCCATGTTGCCTGTTCTCCCTGGAAAGCATCATATAAATCTCTCTGGGTTGCTTGTCCCAGCAGCTGAAGGCTCTATAAATCTTCCCCAGCCCCCTGTCTCCACCATGAAGGCGTCTATAGCTCTCTTCATGCCACCTGTCCCCCAACGCAGTGAATTGAGGCACAAAGATTTATTGCAGGGGAATTTAGTGAAGGGTTTTTTTTAAAGGAGATTTTTCAACAGGGAGAGATGAAACAAGGGATTTAGAATGGTACATTGTTTGCTTAAGTTGGTTGCTGGTGTCTGTGAATCCCGCAAGTGCTTCGGAGAAAGTAATTCAGTGGTCAACGTCGTGCCTTTAAGTTGAGCTGATTACGTTTGGCATAACTATAGTGTTTGCCTGTTAAGAACATAAGAAGAGCCCCACTGGATTAGGCCAAAGGCCTATCTAGTTCAGCTTCTTGTATCTCACAATGGGCCACCAGATGCCTCAGGGAGCACACAAAACAACAAGATGTCTGAATCCTGTTGCCACTCCTTTGCTCCTGGCATTCTGAGGTAAAGTCTGAGGTAAACACACTGGTGGCCAGTCAATATTCTCCACAGCATTTCTCTTTGACAGCCAACAGAACCAGATGCTTCTTTTCAGACATGTATTCATAGGAACATAGGAACAGCACCACTGGATCAGGTCAAGGCCCATCTAGTCCAGCTTCCTGTATTTCACACTGGCCCACCAGAAGCCTCAGGGAGCATCTGTTGTTTGGGGTTTGTCTCTTTTTGGCTTTGACTTTACTAGCTGTGGCTTAGCTGTGACAACTGAGACACGCCATCCATTTCCTTTTCTAATGATAGTGATGACCAGACTTCCATCAAAGCAGTGATCTATGTGGAAAGACAGAGGAAGAACCTGTCAAAGGATTCCTCTGGCGTAGCTATTGTCAACGTTTTTTCTTTTCATTACATACTCTATATTCTTCTCTGTGGTCTTCACCTTTTGCGATACCACTTCCTCTTCCAGGAGTCTTTTCTGGGTTCTGCAGCTCTGTTTCTAGCTGCAACTGTCTGTAATAACAAATTGTCTATCCCTCTTCTTTGGCTATGGAGGAAGACAGACAATCTGTTTAGTAACAGATTGCTCTAGAAACAGAACCTGGAAGAATTTTTCAGCGATTTTCAACTGCTGTGCTCCAAGGTACCTGTGGGACACGTGAGAACTTGCGTGGCACACCAATATGCCATGACATATGCTTGCTCTAGGGCAAGCAAAGCAGTACAGAAAGACCCCATTGGTAGGCTTCTCTCTTAAATCACTATAAAGGCTTCTTACCACTTGTTTTCACTACACTGGTAAACCTGTACCCAGATCATGACATTTCAATATGAAGGTAAAGCATCCTACACCTGAATGGCCCAAAAGCAAACACAAATTTTCTGCATCTAGCAAAATATAGTCAGGGTGCAATGCTAACCTGGAGTTAGGCCAGCCCAGTTAGGCCAGCAAAGTTTGTCCAGCACAAGTATGTTTGGACCACTCTCAGAGTCAGAGAGGCCAGCACAGAGATGTATGCCATCCTTCCTGACTCCAAGAAAGGTCCAAATGTGCTTTATGGTGGCACTTATGCTGGCCAAACTTTGCTGACCTAACTGTTGCTGCCTAACTCCAGTCAGTTATTTAGCATAGTGTTCTTCTTTATATAGTAGACTTCTAAGTGAAAGGATCTTTAGGGGGGTGGGTTCCCAAACAGTGAGCCGTGGCTCCCTGGGGAGCCATGGAAACCAACCAGGGGAGCTGTGAAATCCTTGCAAGAAAACCACCGCCCCATATAATGATCCAAACTGTGGATCAAGGCCAACCAATTGGTTGCGAACCAATTTCAGGTGGGTTGCGAAGCACCTAGAGCAGCGATATTGAAAATATGAGAAGATTGTACACTGAAAGGGATGGAACACTGTGCGGTTGCTTTGCTTGTGTCAAGGTTGTAAATAGGCTTTTTTTTCTTTCTGACTCGCTTTGCTCCTGGAAAATGGCTGAGAAATAACCCAACTTATTGCTGAATTCACAGGAATGTAGCAGGCTCTGGTGTCACAATGACATTGCTTCCAGCTATGATATCACTTCTGGTGGGTCCCGGATAGATCGTCATTCTAAAAAGTGGGTCCCTGTGTTGAAAAGTTTGAGAACCACTGTATAAGATTGTAGTTTGGAGAGGTCTTTTTGGAGCTCTTCATGGTCCTTTCTGGTCTTCACCACCTGGGAGATCTGAGATCTTTGGACTCGAGATGCCAGGGATTGAGCCTGGATTCTCTGCATGTGAGGTATGTGCTCAACACTGAGCAGTGGGCAGTCTTTGAAGCAGGAGGCCTTGCCAGAGGCCATTCTTGAAGGCTGCGATTGGACACCGAAACAGCTGCTCTCTTGTGGCCTGCATCCGTCCATTAACATGCAGAAGGAGCTCAGGAGCTGATCCGTTATATTTACATTCCATGCAACTAGTGATTACACTAACTGTCTGCGGGGAGGCACAAAAGCCCTGCCTTTTGTCCCCTCATAGTTTTGCTTCTTGTTTTGTGTGTGTATTTCAAGGAGGCGGGAAGGGTCTTGAATTCCAGGCGCTGCTGCGTTCAGCGTTGCACAATGGAAACCTCGGCAAAAAGCTTCTCAGATAATGATTTTGAAAAGCACTTTATTCTCACCGAACACAATAAAGCTGCTAAAAAAAGAGTTGATCTTCTCAATAAAAGGTGGTTAGGAGCAGCAAAAAAAAATACGTCAAGAAACACAAAAGCACACACACACACACACACACACACACACACACACACACACACACACCCTTCGTCTATCATTTGAATAGGCAGGGAGAGAAACACAGAGCTCCAGAAAGTGCTAAGCAGTGATGCAAAACTGAAATAAGAGCCACTCAGTTTTCAAGGTACTGTGTTTTAAGAAATGCGTCCAAGAGCAGTTGCAAATATCGTACTCCTCATCTTCACACCCGTTATTCAAAACCTCCAGAAGGTTAAGAAGCAATCTAGGGCATGCCTGGTGATATGACTACAAACCCTGTGTAGTCACTGTCAGTGGCACGCCCAGCCCATGCTCCGCCCAGGGGCCTTAACCAGTGGTATCATCTAAATGATTTAAGAACAGGTACTCACTTTTGATTGGCACGTGTCGGGACCTGCCCACCGGAAGTGACGTCATAAGCCAGAAGTGAGGTCGTGGCAGGAAGTGACATGAAAAAAGCCCTTTTTGAGGCCTCAGATGATTTTAAACTGACCCAACAGTTGCAACAGTATTCCACAGCACCCCCAGAACATGTTAAGGAGGCCTGGCATCATGTTAAAACCCCAGAGCAACTCATTTTTCAGTGGCAAGGAAAGGAAAGGCTCCGCTCGCTGCCTGCCTGGCTCTGAGAACCTGCAGGCAACTCAAACATGCAGGAAATTCAAACGTTGCAGAGGGCGGAGTCGACGAGTGGGCGGGCGAATGGGCGGGGCCAGCTGTAATCCTAGAAACCGGTACTCGTGTACCCCCGCGTACCCCCTGCATGACATCACTGCCTTAACCCTTTGCACCCCAAGCAGCAGCTCTCTGCCCCCCTCCCTGCCCACAAACACACCCTCCAGCATGACAGGCTCCGTTTCGGAGCCATACAGGGCCAAGGGAGGGAGGGACGAAACCGGGCGCCTCTTCGAGCGGTGAGGTGCCTCTTTGCAGCCTTCTGCCCACCGTAGGAGCTCCACGCCTGAGGGCTCTTGTCTCCCTTCCCAATGGTATTCCGCAACTGGTGGTTTTCATTGTTTCAAAATATTCATTCAACAGAATATACTTTAGGGCAGTGCTCTTCAAATGGTGGGTCGCGACCCACCATAGGAAGAAGAAAGGGGCCATTTCCCCTTAAGGGGAGTGGCCCCAGAAATGACTGCCAGTAACGCAGGGCAACTGTACTGCTGCGATGCGATCCTCAGGATTGTGCTGGCAGCTGGGAGGAAGGGGCTTGTGATTACCTGACCTGGGGTCATGTCAGCTCTCCAAGGGGTGCGGGCAGTGGTGGGATTCAAATAAATTAACAACCGGTTCTATGTCCTTCAGGGCGGCCGCTGCCTTTCTTCCCTCTCCCAACCTAAAATTAACAACCGGTTCTGCAGAACTGGTGAGAACTGGCTGAATTTCACCTCTGGGAGCGGGGGTCCTGCAGAGATCCTCTGAGTGGCAATAGTGAAACCAGTCACCCCCGCAAGCACTTCCAGAAGTGTAAGTACACTTACTCTACACAAGAGTTTAAAGACTGCTGGAGTAAGGGGATTTTAGTCTCCTTACCCTTTGTGGCATGCCAGTCAGTCCAAGTCTGATCAGGCCTGGGCCAGAGGTTAAGATCCTGCCTCGGTCGCCCAGGCCAGTCCCACCCCCATCCCAGGCCCAATCTGCCTCCTGGTCTTCCCACAAATGCCCTCCCACTGCCCTCTCCAACCCCCTGTGCCCAGGCCAATGCAAGCTCATCAGTTCCCGGAGTGGCTCAGCTTCCATCCGAGTAGCTGTGAACAAACTTTATGGCACATTCATGACACTTGGGAACTGGCACAAGGAAAACGTCAGGATTGCGCCACCCCAGACTCACGGCAATTTGCATAGGCAATATCAAGAATATAACAAAGCTATGCATCTGGAATTGCCTTCTACAATTTTAAGCATCCAGTTCCTTTCATTGGTTTGGACTGATCTAAGCTGGGCATTGCTTCACTTGGGAACCTGGGATATTTGCACTCCAGAATTTCCCCCAGTCTTTGTCTCTGTTCTTATGCCATCTTCACACTTCATTCTGAACATGGCTGTTGCACGTACACTGCTGTTAACATAGAGCAGTAACTAGTGTTTATTATCACAGACACATTGGGGTCACTCAAATGCAACTGTCAGGCCCAAAATGCTGTGCATAAAAAGTATCGCACACATTAACGATATGTATTGACAAAACACAAATTAAGAAAAAAATCTTCAGTCCACCTTTTTTCACATAGGACCATTTGGAGCCATCTAATGTTCTTGTCGCATAACAATAATTAGCATTTGTGTAGTGTATTTGAGTGGGACGTGGTGGCACAGCGGGTTAATTCACTGTTGCTGGGCTTTCCAATCAGAAGGTTGGGAGTTCAAGACTGCGTGATGGAGTGAGCTCCGGTTGCTTGTCCCAGCTCCTGCCAACCTAGCAGTTCGAAAGCACCTAAATGCAAGTAGATAAATAGGGACCACTTCGGTGGGAAGGTAACGGCATTCTGTGCACTACGGCGTATAGTCATGCCGGCCACATGACCACGGAAGCTTGTCCTCGGACAAAATGCCAGCTCTACAGGCTTTGAAACGGAGATGAGCACCGCCCCCTACAGTCGGTCACGTGCGGAAACCTTTACCTTTAGTGTATTTGAGCAATCCAAGCACATCTCATCTATTGTCTTCGTGTTATCCTTACAACAGCACTGTAAGGTATTTAATTGCAGATGGGGGAAGCAGAGGCAGATCTAAGGGAGGGCAAAGCTCTAAGTGTTGCAAGAAGCCTTATCCTGTCATGTAAATCCCTCCTCTCCCTTGCTGCTGTAGCCAGTAAGCAACGCCAAGATGTTGCTTTTCCCTGGGCGGATTGGCTAGAACAGTGCAGGAGAGGAGTGTTTTCCACTGCAAGGTAAGGCTTCTTGCAAAACTTAGAGATTTGCCCTCCCTTAGATCTGCCTCTGGGGGGAAGGGGCTGATGTGCATTGGGAGAGGCTTGTCTTGTGACTGCAAGCGTTTGTGGTGGAGCCAAATTTCAAACCAGGGGTGGAGCTCATTTGTAGCTCCAGCTACAGCCTTATAGAATGGGTCCTTTCTAGAGGTTCGGTACCCATGGATTTGAATGATTGTGGGTTCTGAACCCATAAGAACATGAGCCCTTCTGGATCAGGCCACAGGCCCATCTAGTTCAGCTTCCTGTATCTCACAGTGGCCCACCAGGTACCTCAGGGAGCACACAAGACAACAGGATACTTACATCTCGCTGCCACTCTCCCACATCTTCCATTCTGAGATAAATTCTGAGGTAAATGCACTGGGGACCAGTCAAGATTCTCCACAGCATTTCTCTTTGACAGCCACCAAAACCAGACACTCCTCTTCAGATATGTACTCACAGGAACATTGGAACAGCCCCACTGGATCAGGCCTCAGGCCCATCTAGTCCAGCTTCCTGTATTTCACAGTGGCCCACCAGATGCCTCAGAGGGCACACGAGACAACAAGATGCCTGCATCCTGTTGCCACACCCTTGCACCTGGCAGCAATGGAGGATCCATAAAAGACCTCCTGTTATCCACGGTTTAAGAGGCAGAGAAGACTCTGACTGCGACCGGGGCAGGGCTGTGACGAAAGACATCACCGTGCCCTCCGTGCAGCCTCGCTACGCCCCCTGCTTCTGGAATTGCTCCATTTTGGAGCAAATCGGAGGTGAGGGCAGATGGGAGGACCAACCTGCATGCTGATTTTCTCCCCTGGCATGCATTGGCTGCTCCCATGGCAAGCGCTGTATTACTCTGCCTGGGCACGGCATTTCTGCACGGTTTTCAGCATCTCAGCATGCAGATTCTGAGGATCCACCTATGCACACTTACTAGGGAGTATATCCCAGTGAGTTCAATGGGACTTACTTCTGAGTAGGCATGCCTAGAACTGTGCTTTACCCACCATGCACCAGCTCCCCCATTCTAGTTATTGTGATAAATCTTGGGGTTGGTGGAACAGAAAGGAGGACATATTTGTGTCTTCGTCTTTAATTCAAATGGATTGAAATGAATATTCATGTGGTGTTTCAAGGCAGTGCAGCTTTATGCTCTGCAGGCAAACCAAGCAGTCCTGATCAGTCCACAGAGAACTTCCCTTTTCCTTCTCAGCCTGTTCTCCCCTGCATACTTGTAAAGGAAACTCTAAGGGCCCGAACCTAACCTGGAGTTAGACCGGCACAGTTAGGCCAGCAAAGTTTGGCTGACATAAGGGACATGGTAAAGTATGTATGTTTTTAGGGACGTGGTGGCACAGCAAGTTAATCTGCTGCTGCTGGGCTTTCCGACCGGAAGATTGGGAGTTCAAGACTGCGCGATGGAGTGAGCTCCTGTTGCTTGTCCCAGCTCCTGCCAACCTAGCAGTTCGAAAGCACCTAAATGCAAGTAGATAAATAGGGACCACCTTGGTGGGAAGGTAAAGGCGTATATTCATGCCGGCCACATGACCACGGAAGCTTGTCCTTGGACAAACGCCGGCTCTACAGGCTTTGAAACAGAGATGAGCACCGCCCCCTAGAGTCGGTCACGACTAGACCATTCGGTCGTGGGGAAACCTTTACCTTTAATGTATGTTTGGACCACTCTTGGAGTCAGAGAGGCCAGCACACAGATGTACACCATCCTCCCTGATTCCGAGAGTGGTCCAAATACACTTTACAGTGGCCCTCATGCTGGCAAAACTTTGTTGGCCTAACTGTGCTGGCCTAACTCCAGGTTAGGATTGGGCCCTCACAGGATGTGTGTGCATCTGGATGGCCAGGGCTCCTCAACATGGATGATCAGTATTAGTTGCAGATTGTAATGACTTTGCGTCCTTTTCTGATGGTGGTTCCTACAACAAAGTCACACATTATAGAACAAGTATAACAGATTCTCAAAGTTTTTTTTTCCCCCTCTGCAAAAGAAATGGGTGGAGGTGTGTGCACAGGCATGCAATATATTTTGAAACAGCAAGGGCCTAAGCAAGAGGTGGCCACATCCCGTTCAGAAACCCCACCAGTGATTCCTCTGGGTTTCCTCCCTGCACCACAACAGCTCATTGTATGTCTGAGCTCATTTGCCAAAATGGCTGCAGCAGCAACAATGGGCATGCATGCTGCAAAACTGCACACCTAGTGATTCACCAAGCTGCGGGCAGCCCATCAGACTCATAACCTAGCTCAGTGGTATTCAAACTTTTTAGACCGGAACCCACTTTTTAGAATGGCGCTCGTGTCAGGACCCACCGGAAGTGTTGCCATTAACCAGGACATGATGTCATAGTCGGAAGTGACATCATCAAGAAGTGTTGTCATTGTGATGTGATCTAATGACACACCTGAACTACAAACTGGCATTCTTGGACTGCAGCAGTTGCAGAACCATGAAATATCTCGGACAGAAAGCAAGACGAGGACAAAATATTATGTAAAAGCACTGAACTTAGAAACATTTTGAAAATTGAAACATCTCTTTTCAAATGAGATGTTTTCAAAACATCTCTTAAAAATTCAAACTGTTAACACTCACAAAAGGAATATAACAAGAATAAGCTCTGCAGTTTCCAAGATGGCTGCTCCCACCTTTCTGTGACCCACCTGACATCAGGCCGCAACCCACAGTTTGAATAACACTGACCTAGCTCATCAGGGGCTCAGATACCTGCCTGTCTTTGCTACCTACCTGGCGGTGCAATCCTATGCTGTCTACTCAGAAGTAAGCTCCACTGTGTTCAATGGAGCGTGCTCCCACGAAAGCATGTACGGGATGGTAGCCTGGGATTGCAAATATGGAGGATATTGGACACCACGTCGGCTGAGCTGTTTTCACCTTGCTGGGTCACTTGCCAGAAGGAGTCACCCAACATGCAGGGCAGGCTTGACGGGTCAACCAACTGTGTGAGTCAGCCTCCGAAAGTGAGTTCTGTCTCATTGGTTTGCAGGTGCAGAAGCTCTGAGAATCAGATCATTAGTCTGATGAAAGTCTTCCCTGACTGCAGACTTTCTCTGGCCGTGGCAGCTGGTCCTTCATGAGTATGCTGCCTGTTTCTCACAGTTGAAAGGGAGCCGGCAGGAGAGCGCAAGGTTGGAGAGGTTACCAGGACATGGAAAAGCTTTTGCTAACAGGCCGGCAAGGTTGCGGGAGTGCAAAGTCTCTTGAGAGAGAGAGAGAGAGAGAGAGAGAGAGAGAGAGAGAGAGAGAGAGAG